>VMDO01004442.1:41424-125643 GCA_007922755.1 Pedetes capensis | reverse complement strand
GTATGACCTTGAGTATATCCCACCTGAGTTCAGAGACCACCTCAAAAATAGGTTTAATGCATTAGACACAAATGATAGAAGACCAGAAGAGTTGTGGCATGACATAAAAGATATCATTCAAGAAGGAAGCAAAAAGTTCTTAAAAAGACAAGAAAAAAAGAAAAGACCAAATTACATGTCAAAAGAGACACTGGACCTTGCCCTTGAACATGGAGCAGCTAAAGCAAAAGGAAGACATGATGAAGTTAAGGAACTAAACAGAAGATTTCAGAAGGCAGCTCGAGAAGACAAAAACAAATCTTATAATAACATGTGGAAGGAGCTGGAGGCAGAAAACCAAAAGGGAAGAACACGCTCTGTGTTTTTCAAGCTTAAGGAAGTGAAGTAAAAATTCAAGCCTCGAGTGGCAGTAGTGAAAGATTCTACAGGGAAAATATTAAATGATGCAGGAAACATCAAAAGAAGATGGGAAGAAAACACAGAGTCATTATACAAGAAAAAATTGGTAGATGACCAACCATTCCAAGAGGTTACATATGAAGAGTAACCAATGGTGTTGAAGGACGAAGTGGAAGCCGCCTTGAAGGAACTGGCGAAACACAAGGATCCAGGAATTGATGGGATACCAATAGAGATGTTTCAACAAACAGATGCAGCACTGGAGGGGTTAACATGTTTATGCCAACAGATGTGGAAAACAGCTACTTGGCCAAGTGACTGGAAGAGATCCATATTTGTGCCAATTCCCAAAAAAGGGGATCCAACTGAATGTGCAAACTATCGGACAATATCAGTAATATCGCACACCAGCAAAATTCTACTAAAGATCATTCAGAAGCAACTGCAGCAGTATATAGACAGGGAATTACCAGAAAATCAAGTGGGATTCAGAAGAGGGTGGGGAACCAGGGACATCATTGCTGATGTCAGGTGGATATTAGCTGAAAGCAGAGAATATGAGAAGATGTCTATCTATGTTTTATTGACTATGCAAAAGCATTTGATTGTGTGGATCATAACAAATTATGGATAACACTTCGGGAAATGGGAATACCAGAACACCTAATTGTGCTCATGAGAAATCTGTACATGAACCAGGAGGCAATTGTTCGAATAGAACAAGGAAACACTGAGTGGTTTAAAGTTGAGAAAGGAGTGCGCGTTGGGGCTGCATACTTTCACCCTATCTCTTCAATTTATATGCTGCACAAATAATCCGAGATGCTGGACTTGATGAGGAAGAACATGGCATCAGGATTGGAGGAAGACTCATTAACAACCTGCGTTATGCAGATGGCACAACTCTGCTTGCTGAAAGTGAAGAGGATTTAAACATTTACTGATGAAGATCAAAGATCATAGCCTTCAATATGGGTTGCGACTAAACATCAACAAAACAAAAATCTCTATGACTGGGTCAGCACACAACTTCACAATAAATAGAGAAAAGATCAAAGTTGTCCAAGATTTTGCTTTGCTAGGGTCTATAATCAACACCCATAGAAGCAGCAGTCAAGAAATCAAAGACGCATTGCTCTAGGAAAAGCTGTGGCAAAAGATCTCTTTAGAGTATTGAAAAGCAAAGATGTCACATTGAAGACGAAGGTGAGCCTGACTCATGCCATGGTATTTTCGGTCGCATCATATGGTTGTGAAAGCTGGACACTGAACAAGAGAGAAAGAAAAAGAATTGATGCTTTTGAATCGTGGTGCTGGAGACGTCTATTGAATATACCATGGACTGCCCAAAGAACCAACAAATCTGTCCTAGAAGAAGTGTAACCAGAGTGCTCCTTGGAAGCAAGAATGGCCAGACTGCGTCTTACATAGTTTGGACATGTAGTCAGGAGAGATCAATCCCTGGAGAAGGACATCATGTTTGGGAGAGTGGCAGGTCAACGCAAAAGAGGAAAACCCTCCACCAGATGGATTGACACAGTGTCTGCAACAATCGACTTAAACATAAATACGATCGTTTGCCTGGCACAGAATCGGCAAGTGTTTCAATCTGCTGCACATAGGGTCGCTATGAGTTGGACTCGACAGCACCTAACAACAACAACAACAGTAGATTCATGGGGCTGGGATTTAGCTCAGTTGGTAGAGTGCTGCGCTGCAGTCTCTGAGGTCCCAAGTTCAATTCCCAGCACTGCAAAAGTGGGAGAAGGATGTGGCAACCCACTCCCAAGGCAATCCCAGAACAGTCAGCTATTGAAAACCCTATGAGGATCTCTATGAGTCAGATACCGACTTGATGGCACCTAACAACAACAACAGTAGATCCATGATACTAGTGGTAATAGGCAAAAAGGCAGATCAGCACATATGCAACCAAATCTTCAAGGAAAAGAGACACAGGCAGAGTCTGGAGGAATCTGTGTGCAGACTTCCCTAGCCTCTCTCCCTCTCATGAAGAATCCCATAGAGAACATTCTTACTAAGCAACACAAATACAGTAACACGTATGTGCTATTTCTGACCATGAAGCTTGGTAGAGACTCAGCACCAAAGATTTTAGTGGAGGGCTGGCAAGACAGGCATTCTGGCCAGCACATACCAAAATTCCAGACTCTCAGAAGGAAAGCAGGTGTTCAGCACACATTATATTGTTTGTACAGCCCTCTCTGGGGAACAACTACCATCACTTAGCTATTGACTGAAAACACTGATAGCCAAGTCCCCCGACGCAGGACTGGAAAGATTCTAAGGATAGCAGTCTGAAGCTTGCTATGCTAATTATTTTCAACACAGGAACAGAAAAAATATTTGAAGAAATAATGGCTGTAAAATTCCCAAATTGGATGAAAACCACTAATCTCCATAACCACAAGGTGCAATGAACTCTAAGTAGTATGAACTCCAAGATCCACATGTGGATACATCATAGTCAAAATGTTGAAAGGCAAACATAAAGAGAAAAATCTTAAAGTAGCAAAAGAAAAATGACTCATCACAAACAAGTGAATCACAAGATTAACAGCTGACTTTTTGTCACAAACAAGAGAACAGGAAGCACATATTCAGAGTGCTAAAAGATAAAAACTGTCAACCAGCAATACTATATTCAGCAGAGCTATCTATTAAAAAAATGAAGGCAGAATAAATATATTCTCAGATAAGCAAAAATGAGAAGAATTTATTGCAAGAAGAGTTATCTTACAAGAAATACTGAAGGAGATTCTTCAAAGGAAGTGACACCAGATAGTAAATCTCAAACACACACACACACACACACACACACACACACACACACACACACAGTCTCCATCCAATAAATGTGATTATCTAGGTAGATAAAAGACAGTATGATTACATGTTTTTTCTCCTACTTGCTTTAAAAAGCAATTGCATAAAATTGTATCTATAAAATTGCGTTGTTGGACTAACATATAAAAAGGAGATATATTTGACAATAACAGAGAGAAGGGAGGTAAAAATAAAATTATACTGCAGTGAGAAAATCAGGGAATCAAACTCCCAGGAAAAGAGGGAGAAAAACAGAAATGACAAATAGGGAGGTTAGTATTATTTATTTACTTTTGGCAGTACTCAGGGGTTGAACCCAGGGCCTCATGCATGCTTTGCAAATGCTCTACCACTGCATACCCCCAGCCCGTTTTTTACTTTTTATTTTGAGGCAGAGTCTTGCTAAGTTATGCAACTTTACCCAGCCTAGAAGGTTAATTTTTTAAAAGGAACTGCTATACACACATTTCTATTCTTTTTGCTTTCTGAGCATCTTTAAAAGACATAGGATTATTAAAATCAGTAATTATAACAATGCATTATTGGATTTGTAATATACATATACTCATATGGATGGCAATAATAGTACCAAAAGAGCAGCAGGGAAAAGAGCTCTGAAGAGTAAAGTTTCTAAATTAGTATATGTGCAAAGTTGATTTGGATACATTGAGATGTGTATTGTAAGGCGTATAGAGGCCACTAAGAAATTCAGTTAAAAAAATTATACACACACACACACACACACACACACACACACACAGAGCTGCGTATGGTAGCACACTCTTGTAATCCCAGTACTCAGGAGTTGGAGGCTGGAGGATTGAGAGCTCTATGCCAGCCTGGGATACATACTGAGTTCCAGGCCAGGCTGAGCTACAAAGTAAGACCCAGTCTCAAAAGTCAAAACAATAAGAAAATAAAGTGATACACTATAAAACATCATCTTAAGACAAAGGGAAAGAGGAACAGAGTAGTCGGGAAATATTTAAAAAAAAAACAACAACAACAGGGAAATGTAAGGTAAATTCAACCATATCAGTGTAATATCAAAAGTGAGTGGATTAAGCAATCCAATCAAAAGGAAGAGACTGTCTGAAATGGATAAAACATGAAACAGTGATAACGATCACTGTAGGTTTAAAAGCACAAATAGATTGAAACTAAAAGATGGGGAAAATCTGGCCAAAAGCAACCAAAATAGAGTTATGGTGCTATTCTAACAATGGGAAACAATGCACTTCCCCCACCCATCCTGGGGATGGAACCCAGGGCCATGCACATTACTAGTCAAGCATTCCACCATGGGGCTATGGCCCTGGCCCCTCAAATAAGCTTTTGACACAAAATGTTATTAGAGATTAAGAGGGATATTTTATAATGAAAAAAGGGCCCACCCCTGGGGAAGCTATAATTATAAATGGGTTTATCTTGCAGTGAACACTAAATGGCAGACTTTGCCAGTGCAGCTGGGGACTCCCTAGCCAAAAATGACGCTCGGATGACTCTGGGATTTCACGGAGATAGTGTCAGCAGCGCCCTGGGCCTGCTGTGATTGGAAGGGCAAGGTGGAGGGCAAGGAGTGGATTCTTCTCACATAGCTGGACTGCCGGGTCAAGGCCATGATCAAGTCCTGGGAGATGTCTCTTCTCCCTGCTCACCAAAGAGTCTAAGACCTGGATCATCCTTGGATCATCCCTCAGGATGAAGTTTTGAAGACTGCTGGCGTGGAAGCAGACCCACACAGTCGGGCAGACGAGGTTCAAAGGCCTTTGCTGCCATCCAAGATTCACGGTGGCCCTGTCAGTCTGGTTGTTTGTACACGAAGGAGGCAGCCACTGCTGTTAGAGAGGCCTCCATCCTGCCTGAGCTCTCCATTGTCCCTCAGTGGAAAGGCTGCTGGGGGAACGAGACCAACAAGCCGCACTTTACCCCTTGCAAGGTGACAGGCCAGTGCAGCTCTGTGTACTTGGAGCCTCAGCCCAGCCCCCAGAGTAACTGGCATCACACTGACCCCTCTGCCCAAGCTGCTGCTGATGACCAGTCTTAATGAACACCACACCTCGGCCAGGGACTGCACTGCCACCCTGGGCAACTTTGCCAAGGCCACCTTTGATGTTTTCTCCAACACCTACCGCTATGTGGCCACTGACCTCTTG
Source organism: Pedetes capensis (assembly GCA_007922755.1). Classification (NCBI taxonomy): domain Eukaryota; kingdom Metazoa; phylum Chordata; class Mammalia; order Rodentia; family Pedetidae; genus Pedetes; species Pedetes capensis. The sequence goes on along the minus strand of VMDO01004442.1, from coordinate 120,241 downwards.
TGTTTACCTTCCTATCAGAAAGTAATTCACTAACCATTGTAAAAACCCACACCAGAGTCTATGCAGAGGACCCTGGCTCCCACTGCTGATAAATGGTAGATTTCTTTGTTTGATTGTTTGATTGTGCTAAGTATGTGCTCTACCACTGAGCTACCATCTGCCAGTCTATCACAAGGTTTTTATACAAAAAAGTAAATTAAGTCTTTCTCTCTATCTATCTATACACATACACACACATATGTATAGATATACATATATACGCATATATATGTATATGTGTATATATGTGTGTATGTATGTGTGTGTGTGTATATATATATATACATATATATATGTATATATGTATGTATATCTGTAGCCATACCATCATGGGGTCTAATCTTATCAGATCTTGGAAGCTAAGCAGTGTCAGACCTCATTAGTACTTCAATGGGAGATTTCCTGGGAACACCAGATGCTGTAGGCTTGGGAGAAGGACCTGGCAGCCCACTCCCAAAAAACAATTGACTATTGAAAACCCTATGAGTAGCAGAGAAGCACTGACATAATGCTGGGCATGGCACAGTGTTGGGGAGTGTTTCGTTCTGGTGTACATGGGTTCACTATCAGTCAAACCTGACCCAATAGCAACTACCAATAAACACACACACACACACACACACACACACACACACACCAACAGAACCACAAAATACCTGAAGCAAAAGCTGATAGAATTGAAGGAAAAAAATAGACAATTCAACAACACCAATAGTGAAATTCAATACATCTTCTCTTTTAATAATGGATAGAAGAACTAGATAGAATATCAACAAGTACATACAAGTGCCAGGCACAGTGGCACATGTGTTCAATCCCAGCAACTCAAGAGATGGAGGCAAGATCATAAGTTTGAGGACAGAAGCAGCCTGCATGACTTAGGGAAAGCCTGTCTCAAAACATTTTTCACAAAGGTCATTTGGGGGTGTAGCTCAGTGGCAGAGTGCTTTCAACATATGCATGAGGTCCTGGGTTCAGCCTTGCAGTATTGCCAAAAAAATAATAAAGTTCATTGAGGATATGAGGACACCATAAAGCAACTACACTTAACAGACATGTGAAGATATTCCACTACATTAGTGGAATCTACTTCCTACCTAAATACACATGAAAATTTTCCAGAATAAACTTTATGTTATAAAACAACCCAATAGATTTTAAATGATTAATATAATATAAACTATGGTCTCCAACTATGATAGAATTAATTTAGAAACCAAAACCAGAAAGACATTTGGGAAATTAAAAATATGTGCATTAAGTGTACTAAACAAGAAATCACACACACACAAAAGCTAGAAAATGTTTTGAATAGAATGAAAATACAATATACCAAACTTATGGAATGTAGCCAAATGTAGCCATGCTTAGAGAGAAACTAATAGCTGTAAATGTACATTAAAATAGAAGAAACATCTCAAGTCAATCACCTAACATTATACTTTAAGGAAGTAGCAAAAAACAAAAACAAACAAAACAAAACCAAAAAAACCAAAGTACAGCTAAATAAAAAAGAAATACTATAAACTGAGTGGAAATTAGTGAATGAATAGAAAAACAACAGAAAATCCATGAAACCAAAAACCAGTTATTTAAAAAAATGAAAAAACCAGACAAAAAAAAAAAAAAAAAAAAAAAAAAAAAAAAAAAAAAAAAAAAAAAAAAAAAAAAAAAAAAAAAAAAAAAAAAAAAAAAAAAAAAAAGAGAGAGAAGACTCAACTAAAATCAGGGATCAAAGATGGGACAATACAACCTGTCTTACAGAAATGAAAAGGATTATAATAAACGCTATGAAACTCTATGCTAACAAATTGGAAAAGTTAGATGTAAAGGAAATGCCTCAAAAGTTACAAGCTATCAAAATCGACTCGATAAAAGAAAATATGAATAAAAATTAACAAGTAAAAAGACTGAATTAGTAGCAGTAGGAAGAAGCCCAAAAAGAAAAGCCCAGATCAAGATGGTTTCACTGATGAATTCTTCTAAATATTTAGCTAGCAATGACTATCAGTTCTTCAGAAGCTTCTAAAGAATGGAAGAGGAGTGAATATTTCCCAACTCATTCTCTGAGACCAATATTATCCTGATAACAAACCAGATAAAGGCATACATTCCAATCATCGTTTAAGAAAATAGTTGCAAATATCTTCAGCAAAACATTAGTAAACTGAATCCAGCAACATGTAAAAAGTATTGTATGCTATGACCACATAAGACTTAACCCAAGAATTTAAGATTAATTTAGCATAAAATATCAATATAATGACTATGTTAATAAAATGGACAAAAATCACAATTGCAATAAATAGAAAAAAATTTGACAAAATCCAACATATTTCATGATAAAAAATGCAATAAAATAGGAATATAAAGAATCTGCCTCAACTTGATCAAGGGCATCTATAAAACACCTATAGCTAACATCACACAAAACACCTATAAGTTAACATCATACCAAACACTGAAAGACTGATGGCTTTCCCTCTAAGATGAGGAATAAGAAAAGAATGTCTACTTTTGCCACTTCTATTCCACACTTAATTAGAAATTCCAACTAGGGCAGTTAGGCAGGAAATATGAATGAAAGGCACTTAAATTAGAAAAGAAGTAAAACTATGTCAAATTGAAAGTTACATCATCTAAAGAATGCACTAGAAAAAACTAATAAACAAGCTCATCAAAGTTACAGGATACAAAGTTACTGGGCAAAAATCAAATTTATTCCTATATGTTAACAATGAACATTCTGGTAATGATATTAAGAAAACAATTTCATATACTAGTATCAAAAAGAATAAAATAATTAGAATAAACTTCACAAAAGAGGTATGTGTACACTGAAAACTATAAAATATTGTTGAAAATAAAGAGCATCTAAATAAATGGAAAGAGTTTATATTCATAAATCAGAAGACTTAATATTAAGATGGAGATATCCCCTAAGATGATCTAAAGATTCAATGCAGTCCCTAAGAAAATCCCAGGTACTCTTTTGTTTATTTATTTATTTTTATAGAAATTGCCAATCTGATTCTAAAATTCATTTGGAAATGAATGGGACCCTGAATAGCCAAAACAATTTTGAGAAAAGGGAAAAGGTGGTAGACATCACTTCTTGATTTTGAAGCTTTCTACAAAGCTACAGTAATCAATAGGGAGTAGTATTAGCATAAGAATAGACACACCAATCACTTGAGTGTCCCGAAGTAAATTGTGACATTTATGGTCAAATGATATTTGACAAAAAAGCCCAAAGAATTCAAAGGCAGAGAAAAGAATCTTTTCAAGAAATGGTACTCCACCTGGAAAAGAAGGAAATTAGGCCCCCACCTCATACCATAAATGGGAGAAGGACCTGGCAATCCACTCTCAAGTAAAATCCTGAAACAGCCATTGAAAACCCTATGAGGGTTGCTATGAGTCAGATACTGACTTGACGGCACCTAACAACAACACCTCATACCATAAACAAAAATTAACTTAATTTTTAACTTAACTGTGCAGCTTAGTGAGATCCTGTCTCAAGATAAAAAAAATTTTTTTAAAGGGAATTTGGTGGTATAGCTCAGTAGTAGAGTGCTTGCAAAGTGTGTGTGAGGCCCTTGGTTCGGCCCTGTAAGAACAAAATAAACAAACAAAAAACCAAGTAAACAAACAAAAACACCTGAAGCTAAATGCTTAGAAGAAAGCCCATAAGTAAATCTTCATGATCTTAGGTTAGGCAATTACTTCTTACATGTAGTACCAAAACTATAAGCAATAAAAGAGAAGACTGATAAGTTGGGCCTAATAAAAATTAATAAACTTTTATGCTTCAAAGAACACCTCCAAGAAAGTAAAAACACAGCCCACAGAGTGGGAGGAAATATTTGCATCCAGACTACAGAAAGAACACTTCCCACTCAAAAAAAGAAAAAAAAAAAAAAACGTGAAAAAAAATGGACAAAGAATTTGACTAGATCTTTTTCCAAAGAATATATTCAAATGGCCAATACACATGGGAAAATGATCAAGAATGAAGTCCAAACATCAATGAAATATTACCTCATTTTCACGAGGATGGGTATAATAAGAAAGACAGGTAATAATTAGTGTTAACAAGAATGTAAAGAATTGCAACCCTCATACACTACAGGAGGGAATATAAAATGGTTTAGCCACTTTGGAAAACAGTTTGGCAGGTTCTCAAAATGTCAAATATGGAGTTTCTAAATGATCCAGCAATTCTACTCCTTATATATATATATACTCAAGAGAACTAAAAACATATGTTCACACAAAAACTTGTACATAGATGCTCATAGTAGCATTATTCATGATCATCAAAAAGTGGAAAAACCCAAGCATTCATCATATGATAAATGGACAAACAGAATAGGATATATCTGCACAATAGATATTATTCAGCTATAAAAGGAATGAAATATTGGATCTTGCTACAATATGGATGAACTCTAAAAATATGCTAAGCAAATGAAGGCAAGCCCAAAAGGCTACATATTTTTATGATTCCATTTATAAGCAATGTTCAGGCTGGGCAAACCCGTAGAGACCAAAAACAGATTAGTGGTTGCCAGGAGCTGAGGGTAGGTAGAAGAGGGAGTGACTGCTAATGAGTATGGGGTTTCTTAAGGGGTGATTAGAAAGCAATGATTGTTGTACAACATCATGACAATTCTAAGAAACACTGAATCATATGCTTTAATATGGTGAATTTTGTGGTGTTTTATATCTCAATGTTTAAAAAAGGAAGAAGTGCTAGTACATGCTATGACATGAGTAAATCTTGAAAACATTAAGTGAAAGGAATAAGACACAAAAGAGAATATAGTATGTAATTCCAGTTATTAGGATTTCCAGAATAGGTAAATCTAGAGAGACAGAAAGTGGATTAGTGGTTGCCTAAGGCTGGGCACTGGGAGAGAATGGAGAGTGACTATTAATGACTGTTAGGTTTCTTTTGATGAAAATGTCCTAAAACTAGATTATGATGATGGCCACACAACTCTGTAAGTAAAGTAAGGACTACAGTTTGTATACTTTAAATAAATGAACTTTATGGTGTGAAAATTTTATCTCAATACTTTCTAAAGGGAAAAGAGTCACAATGTGTAGAATTACCAGATTCATGCATTTAACAGCTTCATATAAGAAAAATGGAGAGAACAATGAGGAAGCAACATTTAAAACAGGTGTTCTGAGAATTTCCAAAATTGGAAAAAACATGAATCCTCAGTGTTATGGATTGGATGTTTTTGCCCTCTCCAAACATCACGTTGAATATTAATCTCTATGTGATGGTATTTGGAGGTGGGGACTTTGGGAAGTGAAGAGGTTCTGAGGGTGGAGCCTCATAAACAGGATTAGTGCTCTTATGAAAGAGACCCAGAGAGTTAGTGGGTATGTGGTCAAGACAGGTGTCTGACAGCCAAGAATCAGGTCTACACCAGACACCAAATCTGCCAGCACCTTGATGGCAGACCTCCTCGCCTCTAGAACTATGAGCAATAATTTTTGTTGTTTAAGTCATCCAGGATGTGGCTTTCTGTTATAGCAGCCTGAACCAACAAAGACACTTGGATGGAAAGTGCTTTCTAGAACCGAGTGCGGTGGCATACACCTATAATCCCAGCAACTTGGGAGGCAGAGGCAGGAGGATTGCAAGTTTGAGACCAGAGGGAGTCTGTAATTTAGTGAGACCCTGTCTCAAAAAGTTAAAAAAAAAAAGTAATGGGTTGGGCATGCAGCTCAGTGGTCCAGTACTTGCAAAGCATGCAAGTACAAGGCCCTGGTTCAACCCCTAGTACCACCAAAAAAAAAAAAAAAAAGTGCTTTCTATGTATAAAACAACAAATAAAGATACATATACAATTAGAAACATCACTGTAAAGCTTTACATCAAGGATTAAAAGATAACCTAAAATGCTACCAGAGCAAAAAAAGACTTCCTATACAATAATGACCATTAGACCCCCAACCAAACAGCTCTTCAGCAATAGATGCTAGAAGACCTATATCTTCTTATGCAGAATGAAAAAAGTTGTCAGCCTAGAATTTTATAGCTAGCAATTAAGAAGAAAGATCTAAAATAAAAAGACTATTTTCTGAAATTCAAAGACTCAGAGAGCTTATCTCTCACAGATGCTTGCAAAGATAACTGCTAAGAAATATATTCAGCAAGTAAAGGATACCCCCAAGGGGAGGTGTAGAGTACAAAGAGAACACTAATCTAGAATTTGATACAATCTATCAGTAAATTTAATTAAGTACTATCTGCAAAAGTGGATCTTGAGAATTAGTTTGAATACACAAATCTTTTGAAAGTGATTATGAAAATTAGATGAACATGATGGAGCCAAGAAGGAGACAGTGTTGTTATGACAGGGCTTCATTCTGTTGTATGTAGGGTCACTATGAGTTAGACCCAACTCAATAGCACCTAACAACAACAAAATGACTAAAAGGGCTCAGTTGGTAGAGCACTGCTCCACACTTCTGAGGACCCAGGTTTGATCTCCAGCTCTGTAAAAATGGGAGAAGGATGTGGCAGTCCACTCCCCAAAACAATCAGCCATTGAAAACCCTATGAGGTTTGCTGTGAGTTGGACATGACTCGACGGCACCTAACAACAAGTGACTAAATGGAATGTTTCCTGTCCTATGAGGATTTCCAAAGTCTCCCAAGTCTCTGAAGGTTAGCATGATGAGTGATGTGTGCCTACACATCTAAAGAATACTTCTGACATATCCATGGAAAATTAATAGATTTAATGAGGGTCGTATACCACTTATTATGGTTTGGACCTAAAATGTCCCCCAAAGGTCATATTGTTTGGTCCTTAGCTAGTGGCACTGTCCTAGAAGGTTGTGGAACTTTGGGAGGTGGGTCTAGATTGCTGGAAGTGAGTCCCTGGGGGTGGGCCTTTGGAGGTTTTTATACCAGACCAGTGGCTTCCCTCTCTCTGCTTTCTGCTCATAAGATGTAAAGTTGTCAGCCATGGGCCCTGTCTCCTGCCACTGCTATGGCTGCCCTACTGCCACCAGCAACTGATCTACTAACTGTGAGCCCTCAGTAAATCTCTTTTCTCCATAAATTGGTTTCAGTTGTTTTTTTTTTCTGCTGCAGTGATAACAGGTGACTAACACACTGCTAATCTTAAGAATGTTTTTGGGAAAAAGATTTCACTGGAGGAAATGTGTAGGAATAGAGGGCCTAATAGCATTTCTTCCCCCTTCTGCTAGCCACTTGTTGGGGACAGGACACATACTTGAGTATCCTGCCAGAAGAGAAGGTTTTGGTCATAGTTGCTGAATGGATATTTGCTGAAATTAAGGTGTCAGCTCCCTCCTGTCCTCACATGCAGTGGGAGAGTTCTGGGGGGATTTTGGCAGAGCCTGAGAGGTAGAGAGACTGGTACTTCACTCCAGTCTGGAAAAGCCAGAATGAAGGAGGTTGTTTGAACAGCCAGGTCTAACAGAAACTACCAAGGTGCATGGATGGGTGAGTTTTTGCATAAGACAAACATGTGGCAACATAACCCAAATCACTGCTTCTTCTTTACCTGGGCTCTTCCCTCCATGCCTGTCTGTGTCTTCAAAACTCCACCTTCTTACAAGGAGAGCAGTTGCTGGATTTGGGGCCCACCTTAATCTGGATGGCTTCATTTTACATTGTGCTTAATTACATGTTCAAATACTCTATTTCCAAATAAGGTGACATTGACAGGTACTAAGATTAGATTTCAACAGAGTATGGAGCTAAGTTCCAAGATCCCCAGTGCATGCCTGAAACCATGGATGGTAATAAACCCTACATACACTATATTACTTCTTACATATATATACTTATGATAAAGTTTCACTTATAAACTAGGCTTAAAAAGAGATTAACAACAATAACTAGTAATAGAACAATTATGAGAATGTTGTTGTTATTGTCAGGTGCCATTGAGTTGAGCCTGACTCATAGTGATCCTATGAATAGGATGAAACTCTCCCAAACACTGTGCCATGCACGGCACTATGTCAGTGCTTCTGTGCTATTCACAGTTTTCAACGGTCGATTGTTTCAGGAGTGGGCTGCGAGGTCCTTCTCCCAAGCCTATAGTACCCATTATTCCCAGGCAATCTCCTATCCAAAGACTAACCAGGCCTGACCCTGCTTAGCTTCTGAGATCAGACAGGATTAGATGCCAGGGTGGTACAGAGGTAGGTAATTATAACAATATACTGTAATAACAGTTAAATGAATGTGGTTTCTTCCCCCATCCCATACTGTGACAGTAGATCTGATAATAGAAATAGCTACTAAGTGAGTAATGGAGGGGTGGTGTATGCAGTGTGGATAGAGTGGACAAGGAGATGATTCACATTTGGAAAGAACAGAGCAAGATAGCAGAAGATTTCATCACACTACTTAGAATGGTGTGCAATTTAAAATTTATGAATTATTTGTTTCTTGAACTTTCCATTGAATATTTTTGCACTGTGGTTAATTGTAGGTAACTGAAAGTGAGAAAAGCAAAACTGCAGATAAGGGGGAACTACCATATATTTTGGGGAGGACATAATTCAACCCACAGCCATGTTTCATGTGGAATGAGGGGTTCCCAGAAAGCTAATTTAATGCTTCTCTCCAGAACTATCACCTACTTTAGCTTCAGGATGACAGGGCACTAATAGGGGGCTGAGCTGACTAATGATTTGGTAATTTATTAATGATAGTCTTTTTAAAGTCATTTAAAAAGGTGAACATAACCCATGCACATGCTAGGAAAACCCATATAAAACTGCAGGATTTACAAGGGAAGCTGTTTCCCAGTGGAAAACACCATCATCTATTTTTTTGTGTCAATCCTTCTCAATATGCACACACATATATACATTTGTCAGAAAATGTATGGCATCCCACTCCTCTGTGCCTCCTTTGACACCCTTTTAACATTAGTACACACATATCTATTGCTTATACAGGTGTAAATTAGGTTTTTCTTAACTTATGAGTCTCAATAGCTTCATATCTCAGAAAAAAACAAGGTCACAACCCAAATGTTTTGCTGAAGTAATAATGATTTACTTAGCTAGTGCTTGGTTGCAGCCATAGCAGCCTAGCATCTGATCCCACCTGATCCTGGAAGCCAAGCAGGGTTGGCCTGGTTAGTCCTTGGATGGGAAACTGCCTGGGAAAACCAGGCTTGGGAGGAGGATCTGGCAACCCACTCCTGAAACAATCTGCCACTGAGAATGCTATGAATAACAGAGAAACACTGACATAGTGCGAGGCATGGCACAGTGTCGGGGAGTGTTTTGTCTATTGTACATAGGGTCACTATGAGTTGGATCTGACTCGACGGTACTTAACAACAACATCTAGTGTTCTAGTATATCAAGATCATTCATTTACCTTTTTAATACATGAAAACAGATGTAGAAAAGTAGACAATCTAAGGAGAATCAAATTACATTTTAGGAAGTTTTCTTAATTAGTTGATAGTATCCACAGTCACTCCAAAGCTGAATAGCTGTAGTATAACTTGCTGAGTGAATGACACACATCACATATAGTGATTACACTTTTGCTATGTGAGTGTTTTTTCCTAGTCCTTTCACTGTACAACATACAGAAAGAAGGGTTCCATTAACATCAAATCTGATGAGCAACTTTTGAGGCCAATTAAAAGAAATAATGTTTTATATATTAAATTTTTTATTTTTATAGAGCACAAGACGTTTCTCTCTATACTACCTCACTCCCACAACCCTATGAACCTAGTATGACTGTAGATACTTCCATGTTTCATGGAAAGACCCAAGGTTCAAAGGGGGTTGGCTCATCTCCCTGAGATGACACAGGGCACTTCTAAGCCAGGTCTCCCAGGCACTAATCCAATGGTCCTTTTCACACCAGCCTGTTAGCTCAAATGGCTCAAAATGTGACAGCTGAGCATAGACATGTGTATTTTAAAACACTCATGGTAATATTTCCCATTATAAAGTTTATTTTTACTTGAACTGGATCTAATAGTTGTTATTTTTTGTGATACTAGGGGTGCTGACCACAAAAATGGGAGCAGGGTCTGGCAATCCACTCCCAAAGCACTCCCGAAACAATCAGCCGTTGAAAACCCTATAAGGGTCGCTATGAGTTGGATACCGACTTGACGGCACCTAACAACAACAACAAGGGGTGCTGAACCCAGGGCTGTGTGCATAATTTGCAAATGCTCTATCACTGAGCTACATCTCTAGCCTCCCTTTAATTTTTTTTTTTTTTTTTTTATCTTGAGACAGAATCTCATTAAGAGACACAGGCTGCTTTTGGCCTCAAACTTGTGATCCTCCTGCCGACACCTCCAGAGTCTCTGGGATTATGGGCATGCACCACTGCACCTGGCCTAATGCTTACTTTTTAGGCCAGGGGAATTTAAATGATTTGTTCCTGGTCACACGACTAATTGATAGCATATGTGAGACTCAAATCCTACAAACACCCTGTCCCATATACACATTGTCACTCTCTTTCTCAAACATCAGACTGCTCCCCACAAAATTGTACTTATCTTTATAAACATTTAACATGCACTTAGAGTTTTAGACATCCAACTAATTCTTTGACATTTCTTTTGGCTCAAAAGCAGAAGTCATTTGCAAATGGAATTGACAGATGTAAGGCCTGATAAAAGGCTGAACATTAATTTAAAACTTGAGCTTGAAAATAGGGCAACTAATTTTAAACAAAGAACAGTATCCCAAATAAAACAGGAATCCATTTGGCTGAACATTCAACCATGTTTCTGCCCAGAACACAGCAGAGCAGAGAGAAATTGCAGCTCCTTTGTAGTTTCCAACACTTCCCTCATCCCCAGAAGTAACCAACATTAAGATTTTAATATGACTCTTTCCAGAACAGTTTCTGTGAATTTAAAAACATATAAATAACTTTAATTCAAAACATGGTCCAGTATGTTTATCTAAATGTCCTTATACGACATGCATAGTTGCAGTCTTTACCATTTTTTTTTAATTCTAGTGGTGGGGATCAAACCCAGGGACTCCAAGCATTCTACCATGGAACTACATCCCCAGACTATTTTTCACTTTTAAAATGACTCAGGCCAGGCGCCGTGGTGCACACCTGTAATTCCAGCCACTCAGGAGGCAGTGGCAGGATTGCAGGTTGGAAGCCAGAGGCAGCCTGCACAACTTAGTGAGATATTGTCTCCAAATAAAAAATAAATTAAAAAGGAGCCATGGTGCGGCTCAGTGGTGGAGTGCTTGCCACGTATGTGTGAGGCTGTGAGTTCAACCTCTTAGTTTTGCCCTGGCTCTGTCCAAAAAAACGGACTGAGAACACTTCTTGTGTAATATGTATAGGGTTATCTCATTCATCTAAATAGTTGGATAGGATCTCATAGTTCACATGCTTTGATCTAAATAGTAGTAGTAAATATACTTACTGTTCCCCAAGGACCATAACAGATTGGCAGATTGGATTATATAAAAATGCTAAACTTCTGAATCACAAAAGATAGTATAAACAAGGCTTCCCTTGACCAACAATGGACAAATTTAAGTATAAATAAGAATATTCAACTTGGGAGGCTGAGGCAGGAGGATTACAGATTTGAGGCCAGAAGCAGCCTACACAATTTAGTGAGACTGTCTCAAAATAAAAAATGAAAAAGGTGCTGGGGGTGTAGCTCAGTGGTAGAGCACTTGGCCAGCATGTGTGAGGACCCTGGGTTCAATGGCCCAATAATAATAATAATAATAATAATAATAATAAACTGATGAATTGAAATACATCCAATATGTATATAATAATGCTTTAAAAACCCCTCACCGATCATTCTAGAAGACATTAGAGAACCAAGTGATTTTGAAAACTGGGAAAATAAGGGGGGAATCACATTTCTTTATCCTACTTTTTCTTTGTGTTGTTGTTGTTAGGTGCCGTTGAGTCAGTATCCAACTCATAGCGACCCTCTGTACAACAGGGGAAACACTATTGTCAGTGCTTCTCTGCTTTTCATAGGGTTTTCAATGGCAGATTGATTTTTGGGAGGGGTTTGCCAGGTCCTTCTCCCAAGCCTACAGCTTCTGGTGTTCCCAGGTGGTCTCCCATCCAGGTACTAACCAGGCCCGACCCTGCTTAGCTTCCGAGATCTGATGGGATCGGATGCCACAGGGCTACAGCTGCAGGCACTTTTTCTTTATAACAGTACTCCAAAGTAGCTTAACAATTGATAAAGGCAAGTTTCTCCTTTAAAAGGTTTACCAGCTAATGAAGAAATAATAAATGAAGTACACAGAGACACATATACTATGTATATGTACATATGTATATATTCAAATCACTTATGAAAAAAATGTTCAGTTTTACCAAAAGTAAATTTAGAAGACTATTGGCATGTCCGGGCTGGGCTTTAGCTCAGTTGGTAGAGCACTGCGCTGCAGTCTCTGAGGTCCCGAGTTCAATTCCCAGCACCGCAAAAATGGGAGACGGACCTGGCAATCCACTCCCAAGGCAATCTCGAAACAGTCAGCCACTGAAAACCCTATGAGGGTTGCTATGAGTTGGATACTGACTCGACAGCACCTAACAACAACAACAACATTGGCATGTCCAGTGGAGAATCAGAATATATACATGAACAGTAGCTAAAAGTGTGTAGGATGACTCCTTCTGAGAGGAGACTAGAATTGTGGAAGCTAATGGATTCCATAAATATTGGTGACATAAAATCAAAATTGAATGTGGTTCAGGAATAAAGAATGTAACTTGTGTGGAAGAAAATCATGGGGCTGGGGTTTAGCTCAGTTGGTAGAGTGCTGCTTTGTACTCTCTGAAGACCCAGGTTCAATCCCCAGCACCGCAAAAATGGAAGAAGGACATGGCAATCCACTCCCAAAGCAATCCTGAAACAATCAGCCATTGAAAACTCTATGAGGGTTGCTATGAGTTGGGCTCAACTCAACAGCACCTAACAACAACAATCACCTTTACCTAACAGATTAGGAAAAACAACAACAACAAACAACAAAAAGAACAAGGTTAATTATATCCATTGTAAGTCAGAATTTGGAGAAAGTAGTTTAAATCCCAACTCTGCTATTGATTAGCTGTATGACCTGGAGAAGTTATTACATCTCTCTGAGACATAATTTTCTTATCCACAGAATGAGGATAACTAACTGTCCAGTCAGGACCAACTCGTAGTGATCCTACGTACAACAGATGAAACACTACCTGACACTGTGCCATGCCTGGCACTATTGTCAGTGCTTTCCTGCTATTCCTAGGGTTTTCAATGGCTGATTATTCTTTGAGAGTGGGCTGCCAGGTCTGCTCAGTATTCCCAAGATGTTGCCTATCCAAGTACTAACCAGGCATGACACTGCTTAGATTCCAAGATTTGAGGGACCGGTCACCACAGTGGTAAGGCTGCAGGCTTACCTAACCTAGAGATGAAGATAAAGAAGGCAATATAGGTGAAGCTGGCAGCACAGGAGGCACTCAATAGATATTTGCTGTGTTGTTATTCCTATGTATAGGAATAGTAAACTTGTGATTTTAGTGGCTATTATGAATCTCCCTTCATGAGTTTTCTTTTTTGAGTCATTCCAATCCACTTTAAATCTGGGTATTATGTTCTGTCTTAAACTAATCTGAAAGATTTCCATCTGTCTTAATACACTGTAACATTGGACTCAATCTGTTCTTCAAAGATATGGTAGACCCATGAAATCATGGCCTGATGCCTTTCTTAGGGACAAATCTCTTAATATCTTTTTAATTTATTCTATATAGTATTTTTATGTGAGTAAGGATATCAAACTTCCATATAACTCAATGTTTTAAATTTATATTTTCTCAGAAAAGTTTTTACTGTAGCTAAGATTTTCAAATAATGGGAGAAGGGCCAGGCAATCCACTCCCAAGGCAATCCTGAAACAGTCAGCCCTTGAAAACCCTATGAGGGTCGCTATGAGGCAGATACTGACTCGAAGGCACCTAACAACAACAACAAGATTTTCAAATATGTTGACATAAACTTGTGTATAGTATTTGCTTGTGATTTTAAAGAAATTCTCATCTCTGGTTGTATACTATAACTCATTCCTGATGGTTTGGGGTTTTCTGTCTTCTTAATTGGATTTGCCAAAGATTAGTCCATAATCTGTAGTTTCCAATGAACTGGCTTTAGGTCTTATGAATAAATTTTACCTTTTGTTAACTGCAAATTTCATTATTTTCAGCTTCCCTTATGTGGGGCCAATACTTTGCAACTATCTGAGATTTATGCTCAATCAACTGTAAATAGTGCTACATAGTGTCCAGAAAGGGCTGGGGTTTTAGCTACTCTGCACTCTCTGAGGACCCAGGTTTGATCCCTAGCACCACAAAAGCAGGAGAAGGATGTGGTAATCCATTCCCGAAGAAATCTTGAAACAATCAGCCATTGAAAACCCTATGAGGGTCGCTATGAGTTGGGACTGATTCAATGGCACCTAACAACTGTTTTAGGTTCTCCAGGGATTTCAAAAGTTCTGTGATAATTTTCAGATATCCTCTAAGCATTTTAGAACCTTCAGCATTTGGGTGAGGACTACTAAAATTGGCTTCTTAAAGTTTACCTGAATCCCAAATTTAATGCCTGAAATGACATTGATTTGAGCCAATCTCTCTTACAGTATAAGAGTGAGACACTATGGCAATGGTAGATAATTACGTTTAATTATCTGTATCCCGGACGTACCTTTTGGCTCTTGATTTCCTCCACTTCTAAACTGTGAAGAATTAACCTGCCATCTATTTCTTAGGATCCTAAACTGTCATAAGATGCAAGAACCTATTAGCCTGGCCACTTGCCTCTGAATATCATCATTACCTGCCCTTGTGGTGTGTCTATTACTCTTTAGCTATTTTGAAAAGATATTTGAAATCTCAGTAGATACAAGCAGGCTGTCTAGAGATAGAAAATGTCAACTGTTTCACAAGTGTTAGACATAAGCATGAAGGATGGTTACGTAGCCCACTTATCTGAAATAATAAGGAACAGGAATGGAAAGAAGACAGCTCATGATACCCGTCATCTCTGCCAATCCACTCAATCATTCCTACCAGACTTTGGTTACAGTACAAGGCAAAACCAATTGATGTGGCATTTGGCTTCTTTTCTGTCCTCAATTTGAAGTTTATTCAATGTTAAAATGGGTTGGGATGTGAAGATCGAGAGCTGTTTCTGGGTATTGTGCAGCTTTGGTAAATTCCCAATCTACTGCCTAGACCAGTTTGACTGTAAACCAAGAGTCTCCTTCCTAACTTCCTTGCATCAGTGAAGGATGCCACTGTTTTACCTTATTTCTTCAATGGTGTCCTATTTTGGGCTGGATGATCAGGTGTCTATTGCTGCTCCCAGTTAGGAACAAAGCTCCTGTCCTCCCGAGTCCAATTCATTCACTGTTTTCTGAGCTTTCACAGACAGTGGTATCTTGGTGCATGAAAAACAAAGGGATATTCCAGGAATATTTTCTGTGTTACTGCTGCCTCCACAGACACTGCAGCCACATTTCTGAGTATTTAGCACAGTTTGTTCCAATTTGCTCCTGATTTTACCTCCTGTTGATCTTCCTGCCTTCCAGGCTCCCCAGCTGCTAGGAAAGCTATTCCTAATATTATTTTTCCCTGGATGCTTTTGCACAGATATCACATTTACTCCTGCATGCAGAGTGTACCCACTGGCAAAGTGGCACAGGGTTGGGTGTGAGACTCAAGTGGATGCCTAAAGTTCGGGGTTCACCTGTGGGTAGAGGACCATCCAGGTCCTTCTCAGCTCATGCCTCTTGTTTCTGGCAGAACTGGAAGAAACTAAATGAACTAGAGGAAGAAAAGGAAGAAAAAGCCAACCAGCTGGGGACAGATGAGAGTGTGTTGGAGGGAGGCACAGATTTTTGAGCTACAGCCTGAAGGAATGGTTTCTGAAGACGATTGGCTTCGAAGTCCGTCAGTCCTAGGAAGTCTTTTGTGGGCTGGTCATTTTCTCTCATTCATGAATGTACACAATACGGCCAGAACACCCACTGAAAGCAGCAGAGCCAGGTGAATGCTAGGCTTACCCTGGCTTTTGCTGACTGCTCTAAAAACAGCAACAGGTGAAGGCAGCTTTCTGTGAATCACATCCTCTGTTCTCCAGCATAACACTGGCTCACCCGATGCTAATTAAGTCACAAACAGGCCCTCTGCCTGCCCAGGGCTGCCACCTGTTACTATTAGCTTCTGGGAAATAAGCTGACTCTTGGCCAACAGGGATGCTTCTATTTTGTTTAGTAGAAGGTTGAAGTGAGCTGATTTTAAGTCAGACAGAAGGCTAGCATATTTATCCTATGGTGAAACCACCACTATAGAAAAGCTCAGCTCACTCTAGCTCATGAATTAATATTCTAGGAAGACCTAGAATTACATGGGTGTCTGCACAAGTAGCCCTCAAAATCCAATAAAAGTGAGGTCCCCAACTACATACAGTGCAAAAAGCAGGCCAGCGTTTCATAGCCTGTGCATTTTAGTGACAGCTCTAAACTCTGCCTCTGTACCCAACTTTGAGTCTTCAAAAGTGGCTGTCTCTGGGCTTTATTGTCTGAATAATTTGGGGACTAGCTGAAGAAAAAGTTGGTTCACAATTGTTCTAGTAGAAGTTGCCTGAAACCTTAATAGTAACCCAAGACTGTTTTGAATTATAATTACTTTCAGATGGGTGCTCACACATGTTCTCATTTAAAAAAAAAAACAAAAAACCAAAAAAAAAAAAAACCACTTAAACATGTTACCATCTGTTTTGCAGCGACTTAGAATGGAAATCTTTACACTTTTGTTTATATAGCTGTTGCCAAATTTGTAAGCCACTGGAGGTTTTAAGCCACCAAAGGCTTTAAGACTGTAATAGTCGTGGCTTGGTCTTCTCTTCTGCTGTTACTAAATGAGTATTGTATAATTCAACTTTTACAGATGCCTTTGAGGTAATATTAGAAATCATAAAGAGTATGACTTGAAGAAAACTAATATATTATGCATGTTTTTACTTGTCCTTCTTAAATACCAACAACTAAGCAAAGAGGTTTTTGTAAGGACTGGTTGAAACCTTCATCATGGGCTTTCTCCATCCCAGGAAATGAGGGGATTTTCTGGGGAGACTGCAGTGGGGGTGCACCCTCAATGATAACTTAGCTCCCTGGTACCTCTGAGGGTATTAAGCACTTATTAAAATCTTTAACTATGGGGTTGCCCTAGGGCCTGTGACACAGCTAAACACTGTGTCAGGCACTCATTAGCAGCTTGCACAAGGACATCTGCCAGCTTTTTAGGGATTCCCAACAAGGAAAAGGCTCCCCAGTGAATTTCAGAGCAATGATTACAAAGTATGGAACAAACATGGCAAAACACGACATGGAAAAATTAATGCTTAAAATTGAACTTGCCATCTGCCTGGATAAACCTACCAGGTAAGTGGCATTACTATCTGTCCAGTGGTTCAAGAAAGCTGAAATTGCCAGGCATGGTGACAGACAACTGTAATCTCAGCACTCAGAAGGCAGAAGGTTCAAGAGCGCCACGCTGCCAGGTGCAGTGTCTTGTGCCTGTAATCCCAATGACTCAAGAGGCAGAGGCGGAGGCAGGAGGATCGCAAGTTCAAGGCCAGAGACAGCTAGCGTAATTTAGTGAAACTCTGATTCAAAATTAAAAATTTTTAAAAAGTGGGCTGGGGATGCAGCTCAGTGGTAGAACACTTTCAAGTTAGGTGTGAGGCCTTGGGTTCAACTGCCAAGTGCCACAAAAGCAAACAAAGAACAGTTCAAGGGCACCCTGGGATACATAGCAAGATCCAGGCCAGCCTGGGGTATATAGTGAGACTCTGTCTCAAAAAAAAAAAAGAAACCAGCTGAAGTTATTCTCAACTTTTCCCACTTCTAACTCCTATCAAAACCAGATGAAGTTTGTATCTCCCAGAAAGTCTTTCCTGCCTACTGCTCAATATCTGGATTTTGATGAAAATCTCCCTGTCAATCACTCTGTCTCCATTTCCCCTTTGAATGAGTAGAATAAAGGTAAAATGGTGGCAGTAGCTATGAGAGCATTATTCACAGCCCACCTCCCTCTGTGGTCTCTTTTGCTCCTGCTTCTGAAGTGGCCTTTAGCAGTAAGACTTGCTGGGAAGGCAGCTGGCTTTGGGGAGAGTGTGCACTGTTTGGGAAATTCCTTTTGTGGTGGAGAGCAGAGAAGGCAACACCAAGAGGCAGAAGGACAAGACACCTGATCTACCTGATGCTGCTTTGCTTAGACTCTGAACTGGGATAGGAGATTCGAGATTGCTCCGTGGTCCAATCTCCATCATCCATGTAATCAATCCATCATAGGATTAGAGAGGGCGGCAAGATCATGGCAGGAACCAGTCAGAAACACAGTTTGCTTTTGCTTTTTGTAGTTTCTTGAGTGTTGTCTCTAGGGACATGCCGCTGCGGAAGGTGACCAGCTGGAGCACACATGTAGCCACAAGAGAGTGAAAATTAACTCTGGGACTGTGTAACTAACATTCCAGATGAGTCAAATCTGACACATTTCTCTAAACTGCTATTTTTTTTTCTGTAACCATTGTTGAAAGTCTTAGTATTTGTTCACTGTCCTCAGGATGGTTTAAAAAGAAACCTACATTAAAACATGGGTGTGACACTTTCATGGTGCAGAACACTGCCTAACATATAGGGGGTACCTGAAATACTATAAATGTCAAGTGAATGATATCTTTATATATGTGCATATATACATACCTATATGAATATATGAGCTGGGGTTTAGCTCAGTGGGTAGAGTGCCACTCTGAGCTCTCTAGGGCCCTAGATTCTCCCACGAAAATGGGAGAAGGAACTGGCAGTCCACTCCCAAAACAATCCTGAAACAATTAGCCATTGAAAATCATATGGGGGTCACAATGAGTTGGAGACGACTCAATGGCACCTGTTGTTGTTGTTGTTGTTGTTGTTAGGTGCCATCGAGTCGGTATCCGACTCATAGTGACCCTCATAGGGTTTTCAATGGCTGACTGTTTTGGGATTGCCTTGGGAGTGGATTGCCAGGCCCTTCTCCCATTTTTGCAGTGCTGGGAATTGAACTCGGGACCTCAGAGACTGCAGCACAGTGCTCTACCCACTGAGCTAAATCCCAGGCCCCAATGGCACCTAGCAACAGCAACATATGAACACACATGCCTATACACATGCACGATACTGATAACATGTTTGTCTAATTTAAACTGCCCATTCTGATTGAGAAGAAACACATTTAACTTTTAGTATATAAACTGATTCATTTGGTCCTTGGGTCAATAATATAAAAATCAGTCATTCTGATTTTATATTTAAAAGTATATCTTTTCCTTGTTTTCATAGTAGTATCCATAGACTAACAGTTAGTGTAATGATCTAGTGCAAATATTGAAAATATTAATACACAGGTAATGACATGTACATATACATACACCCACAGCCACAACTATGCACACCAGAGCAGCTAAAATAATGAGGAAAATATCAAATGATAGCAAGGATATGGTACAACCAGAACCCTCTTACCTTGCTGATAGGAGTGTAAATTGGTACAATGACTTTGGAACTCTCACAAAATCTATGAAAGCTAATCGTATATACATTCCGGAAAGGTTGCACCAAAACATGAATTAAGATGGTCCTGATCTGCTACACAAATATGGTGGTTGTTTTAGGTCCTGCAGAGTCGAGGTCCAACTCATATCGATCCCATGTCCAACAGAACAAAACATTCCCACACACCGTGCCATACGCAGAAATTTGTCAGTGCTTCTGTGCTATTCATAGTGTTTTCAATGGCTGATTATTTCAGGATTGTTTCAGGAGTGGATTGCCATGTCCTTCTCCCATTTTCACAATGCTGGGAATCCAACTCTGGTCCTCAGAGAACACTGAGTGGCACTCCACCAACAGAGCTAAACCCCAGCCCCACCACAAATAGCCTACAGTTACTTGCATGCTCATCAGTAGGAGAGTGGGTAAACAAATTGAAGAATAAATTTAAAAACTCCACACAATGGGATATTATTCAGCAATGAGAATGATAGATCTACAAGGAGCTCAACATGTGGGTAAGTCTTACCAACAATGCATAGTGAATTAAGATGCAAAAGGGAGTCTGGGAGTGAGGCTCAGGTATAGCGTGCAGGTCTAGCATGTGGATTCCCTGATTCAACTGCCAGCACCAAACAAACAAAGAAACAAAGCAAGAAAGCAAATGGATTCTGAGTTATGCACACTATATATGTGTTTCTAGTTCAAGAAAACATAAAACCTGGCAAAAACTCTTCTATGCACTTAGGAATTAGAATTGTGTTTGCCTTGGTAAAGAGGGCTTCTGGGTACTTGATTTAGGCCCTGGTTGCACACATGTGTTCAGTATGTAAAAATTTATCAAATCACATGTGTACTTCTCTATACATATTTATTTCAAACTATCAATCTCTATTAGAGAAACTCACAGGCTCTTCTATGCCTAAATCCTTTCACTAGGTGGGCAGAAAACCTAGACAGTGGGTGACTTCCACACAGCTGTCATGGGCGTCTAGCTCTAGTCATAGGTTATAAACATGTTTTTAAAAAGCTCAAATGAAAACAAGCAAGGCTGCAAGGAGACATGACAGAAGAGTGGGACAGAGGCTTGAAGGTATGAGGATGTCTGTAGCACACCAGGTCCCTTGACTTCCGTGAGCCTCCCAAGCATGGGGAGTGGGGCACAGACAAGCCAGCTTGGGAGGCAAGTCCTGCTCTAACAGCTGAGGAATGTATCAGACTCTGGTTGGTTGCTGGCCTCCTTTCCCATAGGTAAGTGTCTCCTTGTGATGTTACTCTTCTATAAGTTGTTTACCCTGTCCTTTCAATATCTTGGATGGTTTGGTCAAAGGACTAGAAAGCGTGACAGAGGAACAACTTAAAAAAAAAAGTTTGACAGTGATGGAGACAGCATTCATTTCAGGCAGAGATACCACACAGGTCTGGATAAATCTGGAGTCCAAGTAAGCAAAGTCATGGCTTGCAAAAGACTTTTATGTGCTCCAAGGTCCTGAGACATCATTCCTAGAACATGGGGAGAAATGGTAGGGTGACCTGTCCTAACGTCCTTCCTGGCTACTTTGTTTGACAGTTTTTCAAAAGCTAAAAATAGGCTGAGATTTTGATGATTTATCAGGAGGATCAGGTCAAGCGCAACCTGATTATAAATGCAGTATGAAAAGGTTAAAAGGTCTGACTGCTTTTCTCTTTTTTTTCAGTGCTAAGGCTCAAACCTAGGGCCTCACACACGCTGGCCAAGCACTGTCCCACTGAGCTGCCTCCACAGCCAAGGTACGACTGCTGTGTGTCTTCACGGGGTCTTCCTGTGACAGTGGTCACATGTACTTACTAAGCACCACTGACAGTGCTCAGGGTTGCAGGTACTGGGCTTGTGACAGGGTTGAGCTAGACAGTCTCTGCCAAAGACATAGGTCATAGTGAGCGAAACAGACAAAACCCATTAACAAGAAATAGGGAAGAGAGCATGGGGTCTGAGAAGTTTAAGAGAACAGGTAATGTGCTAGAGCACTCTGAGAACAGTGCCCCATCATAGTTGGTGGCCATTAGTGTCTCTAAGGAAGTGACACTAATGATGTAGAGGGAGACAAATGGAAGCATGGGGATGAGGCTAGTGAGAAGGAACTGCAAATACACATGAGACTGGAACATTCCAGAGCATTTAGGAAGTGTGGTGAGGGAGGAAGAGATGTGGGACTCTGAGGACAAGTGAGAGTCAGGGAGATAAATGGGCTGGACACCTCGGGGACCAGAAACCTCAAGATGAAATGCCTAACGTGAGTGAGGAAGAAGGGCAGTGCGAGTCACAGGTGGGCGTTTGAGGGTGAGGTTTTCTTGGCTGACTCTAGGAGATGACTGGGAAAGTGAGGGTTTGGGTGGGACAGAGGAGACATCTCGAGCCAAGAGGCCAAGGTGGTAATTAATGAGGATGTGGAAGGGGTCAGGACAATTCTAGAGAGGAAAGGGCAGACTGGAATCCTCTACACAAGGGGCAAGGACCTGACACTCAAAAGGAACTGTATTGAGGTTCAGTCCAAAGACATGCACTCAGAAGAGGTACTTTTTAAAAACTGTGGTAAAGTCAGGTGCAGTGGCACACGTCTATAATCCCTGTGACTCAGGAGGTGGAGGCAAGAGGATCCCGAGCTCAAGGCCAGAGGCAGCCTGCAGAATTTAGCAAGAACCTGTCTCAATATAAAAAATAAAAAAGGAGGTTGGAGGTGTAGTCACTGGCAGAGCACTTGCAAAGTATGTGTGAGGCCCTGTTTCAGCCTCCAGTACCACAAGAAATGAATGAATGGCTGGGCACAGTGGTGCACACCTGTAATCCCAGCAACTCAGGAGGCAGAGGCAGGAGGATCGCAAGTTCGAGACCAGAGGTAGTCTGTGTAATTTAGGGAGACCCTGTCTCAAAAAGTAAAACAAATGGGCTAGGGGTGCAGCTCAGGGGTACAGCACTTACAAAGCATGCAAGCGTGAGGCCCTGGGTTCAACCCCCAGTACTGCCAAAAAAAAAAAAAAGAATGAATGAATAAAAATTGTTGTAAAACATATATAACATGAAGCATAGCATTTAACCACATTTAAATGTACAGGTTAGTGGCACTGAGCACTTTCACACTGCTGCAGCCAATGCCCTCTCCATCTCCAGAACTCTGTGCATCCTGAAAAATGGAAACTCTTGGTTGGTTAACCAGTGACTCCCTACTGCCATCTTCCCTGAGCTACTCTGGCTACTTTGCATAAGTGGAATCATACCATTTTTATCTTTACCTTTTTTTTTTTTTTTTGCCTGTTTTATTTTACTCAGTATAATTACAGGAGTGATGGGACAGCTAACTTCTCCGCCCTGCAGTAAGAGGCCGAATCTCAGTGGGAAAATGTCTCTGATGACCAGAGCCATGGGGAAACATTGTTTGACAACAAAGACCAGCCAGGTTCCAGGGAGAGAGGAAGGGGAGGGGAGCTTAGAGACCCTTAAGGGCCAGGGCACTGCTGCTGCAGTCAGCTTGGGAGCCTGGTGGCAGGGGCCAGGCACCACTCACTGTCAGACTAGGATATGGGCGAGCCCACCGTGTCCGGGGCCACAGGAGCCCAGTGGCAATATAGGTCTGTTTGTGGGGAGCCTGCCAGACTTAGGCTGGCCTTCCAGCCTCCAGCTGGTTCCTAGAGACAAACCAAATTGTCGAAAAACAATGAGCAGTTGGTAAGGGATGTCAGGAAGTCTGGGTGAGGGGCCTGTGCCACATAGGGAAGGGAGCATGGAGTGTCAAGTCAGATGTCCCCTTCCATCCTGACCCCTACCACGTGCCAGGTCTGGCCCAAATCATTTCACCTTTCTAAGCCCTGCCTTCTCATCTGTATAATATTAGCTACCTGAAGTGGTAAATGAACAAATGTATTTGAAAGATAACCGAAAACTAAGTGCTACTCCAGTGCCATTATTATTACTATTTTAACTTAGTACTTCCTGATATTTAGTGTGAAAGATTGTTATTGTGGTTAGGTGCCATCCAGTCAGTCTGACTTATAGTGACCCGCATAGGGTTTTCAGTGGTTGATTGTTTCAGGATTGCTTTGGGAGTGGATTGTCATGTCCGTCTCCCATTTTTGTGGTGCTGGGGATTGAACCTGGGTCCTCAGAATGTGTAGAGCAGCACTGTACCAACTGAGCTAAACCCCAGCCAACGTGAAGGATAGACTGAGTAATTTGGGAAGACCTTATACAGGTTTAGCTTCTTTAACCTAAAAATCCAAAATCCAAAATATTCCAAAATCTGAGTTTGAACATCAACATAAAATCACAAGTAAAAAATTCCACACCTAAACTGGGTGCTGTGCTGCATGCTTATAATCTCTGTACTTGGAAGGCTGAGGCAGGAGGATCAAGAGCTCCAGGCCAGTCTGGACTACATAGTGAGCTGAAGGCAAACCTCAGCTACATAGTGAGACCCTGTCTTAAAAATAATAATAATAATAATAACAATAAAAATAAAATAAAATTGCATATCTGACATCATGCAATGGGTTATGGTAAAAAATGCTGGTGCACTAAAAATATTCTATGAAATTACCTTCAGACTATGTACATAAGGTATATATGAAGCATAAATGAATTCCATATTTAGACATAGATCCCATACCCAAGATACCTTATGTTTATGCAAATACTCCAAATATTGAAAAAATCTGACATCTGAAATACTTCTAGTCTCAAACATTTCTGTTCAGGGATCCTCAACCTATATTGTGTTTTCAGTTATAAACAAATTGGTCCTGCACTTTTGTGTTTCTATTCAGCAGGACCCCACTTACTCACACTCAAGACATCTGGCACCCCAGCCATTCACAAACCTAAAAGTAATAACCCACAATGCCTTTGGGTGCATGCAAGCAGTGACAAAAATAGCCCTGCCAAGCTGTGAAAGACAAGGGATGTCAGTTTGCCAATTTGCCAAGCAAAGCACTTTCTCCAAGAAATCCACTGGGTAGAGTGAGCCTTGAAGGAGCTGGTTTGGTTTTCTTTTCCACTGTCAGGCTTTGTGACCTTGGCAGTGAGTCCATATCCCTGGGCCTGAGTTTTCCGGTCTGCAAACGGAAGGGGCAAGATGGCCATCGAGTTTTTCTGCTCATGGTAAGATGCCATTACATTACATGCTGTCATTACATGCTGTCATTACATGCTCTGCATGGCTGGACTGTAAGTGTTGCATTCAATGTTAAAAACCAGTTATTAAAGGCCACATATTGTACAAACGTGGGCTGGGATTTAGCTCAGTTGGTAGAGCGCTGCTCTACAGTCTCTGAGGACCCGAGTTCAATTCCCAGCACCGCAAAAACAGGAGAAGGGCCTGGCAATCCACTCCCAAGGCAATCCCAAAACAGTCAGCCATTGAAAACCCTATGTGGGTCGCTATGAGTCATATACCGACTCAACAGCACCTAACAACAACAACATTGTACAAACCCACCTATACGGGATGCCCAGAAGAGGCAAACTGATAGAACCAGAAAGTAGCTTGGTAGTGGTCACAAACTGCAGGAAAAAGAGACGAGGTGGGTGATGGCTAAGGGATGCTGGGTTTCTTGGGGTGATGAGAATGTGCTAAAGTGAATTTTTGTGGTGGTTACACAATTCTGTGAATATCCTCAAAGCTATTGATATGAATGCTTTAAATGAGTATATTGTATAATATGTGACTCATATGTCAATAAAATGTGTTTTTTTAATGTCTGTATTTTAATTTACTTTAAAGGCCACCGAGTAGACTGGAATGAGCACCAACGAGGATGGGAATATAGGATACAAATTCACTTACGTCACCAACTTGGTGACCTTACAAACGCCATCTGCCAGCTCTGGGCTGCTGTTCGCTGAGCCATCTCTCCTTTGTATTCCATGAAGGTAAGATTCTCTGACTTAATGCTGAGACGCATCAGAAATGGACAGGGGAAAAATGCCCAAGAAAGACCAAGGAGACTAAGAAGGGAAAATACAGAGTAGAAAGAAGGGGAGGGTCTAGTGAAGGGTGCAAAGATTGTGGAAGTGGGGGAGGGAAGGGAAATGATACAGAGGGTTAAATGGGGAAAGGACAATTTCAAATAACATGATGCAACTACACAAGTACATAGGAAAACACAGGAAAACACAGGAATATAACCCATAATTGCATATGATTTTACCACATATTAATGTTGTTGTTAGGTGCCGTCGAGTCGTGTCCTACTCATAGCGACCCTCATAGGGTTTTCAATGGCAGACTGTTGCAGGATTGCCTTGGGAGTGTGTTGCCACATCCTTCTCCCATTTTTGTGGGCCTGGGAATCGAACTTGGGACCTCAGAGACTGCAGAGCGGTGCTCTACCAACTGAGCTAAGTCCCAGCCCATACTAATCAAAGGGTTTCATAAATTATATAAGTTGATGTAAGTGTAACTAAAAACAATGTAATAGGTATACAATGGAGATAGCAAAACCCTTACTACCCTGTACCCCACTAACATTTATTAATAATAAAAAAGAAAGAATACAGGAAGGCAAAAGATAGCGGGGAGTAGCAGATGTGGTGTGCTGATGGGGGAGGGGTGACACACCCAAGAGGCACACAAAGACCTGAGGTGTAGGAGGAGGGACTCCAGGGCATCCTGCAGCACCCATACCCACAGCATCACCCCCACAGTCAGTATGGGGAGGAGTAGCCTGGCTTCAGCAGGGAAATGTCCCTTCAAGCCCGGAAAAATGCACAGTCCCTAATCATCTAGTGGACATTCTGATGTATGTATTTGAAAAGAAGTGGGCCATGGAAATACTTTCCTTGAACAGGATGTGCGAAATGCAGATGACCACGACAGTCATGTTGCACAGCATTTCAGCACTTTTTCTTCATAGACCTCAGTCAGTACGGATCATCAACACAAGCTCTTTCCTTGTTGAAAAGCACATGAAGTGCTCATTGGCCTAGACAATGATTGCATTTACAGTCTTTTCTACATTCACTGGTAGAGAAATGGATTCCCACCATGCATCTGAAGAGAGAGCAATGCATAAAGCTTAGCTAATTACATTTCAGGTTTTATTTAATAGAGAAGACCTTGAATATGGGCGATTAATGCCACATAAGCCCTTACTGTGCTCAACCTCGTACATATTTCATTTCTCTCTCCACCTTTGAAATCTACGAAAGTCTCTAGCCCACAGGGTATCATGTATTATGCATGCTTTGATATAACCTGCATGTGAGTTGAAATTTGATGTGAATTTAAGTCCTCCACAAATCCACACTGCCATTAAAGTGCCTGCGGTGATGATGAACGCAGTGGAGCATAGAGAAGGAGCCTCGTTTTTTCTTTGGTTCTGGGTGCTACAAGACACACAGCCTCCCAAATAAAAAAAGACAAAGTCCCTTCTGTGCTCTCTTAACTGCCACACATGTGCCTAGGCACAGTCTGCACACCTCATACTAGGGCAAGGGACAGGGCAACCTTTGCTATTATCAGACGCATCTCTGGAAATGATGCAATTTCCCTACCCAGAACATTCTCCAAATGAACAGCGCAGAGGGAGGAGCAACAACACCATCATCATCATCCCCCAGGCAGGATGTTGCAGCCAGGGGGAAGTGCAGCAGGAGCTCCTGGTGCTGCAACAGGAGGGCATGGCCCCCAGCCTCAGGCTTCAGGGAAACACAGCTGTCCTGCAAGGCCAAGCTTCCAAGGGCCAGCCTGGAAGGACACTGTCAAGACCTCTGCTCTACCCAGGCACACCTTGGACCAATCAGCCAATCTGTAAATGTCGACCTGACCCATCAAGCTGTTAGAAACAAAGTTGTGCTCATAACTAACAGTGAGGTGATCACAAAGACTTTGTGTCCTTCTGATGTGACGCAGCAGAGAGAGCCAACACCACCCAGCAAGTCTTCTTGCCAAATCGCTGAACCCAAATCTAATGGAGACTTTGGATGTAGCACCTACTGTGCAGGCATTTAGGGAACAGAGAAATAAGTTAGCTGCTTGAGGAAATAGTCAGTTCAGGATGTGGAACAAGCCACAGGGGCAAAGATCTCATTTCTTCCACAAGTTGGTATGGGAAAAAAAAGATGAGGGTAAGGGAAGATTTAAAAAAAGACTAATGAGGCTGGGCACAGTGGCTCATGCCTGTAATCCCAGCCACTCCAGAGGCAGAGGCAGGAGGATCACAAGTTTGAGGCCAGAGGCAGCCTGCACAATTTAGGGAGACCCTATCTCAGAATACAGAATAAAAAAATCCTGGGAGTACAGTTCAGAGGTGGAGTATGTACAAGGCCCTAGGTTCAAGCTCAAGCACTCCCCTACCCACCCCCCCCAAAAAAAGAGACTGAGAAAGAATGTGATATGGTTAGGCACTCAATTATACTAATTAATTATTATTAATTTTCTTGGGTATGACAAAGGTGTTGCAGTTCTTATATAGGTATTATATTTTAAAATGTACTTATGAAGTTATGTTTTTTCTTAAAAGTAACATTCATTTTATTTTAACTATCTTTAAGGAATACCACTTGCATTGACACTTCACTTGTCACCTTAAATTATAGCCGGAACGGGGGAAACTCTTATGTACAAGACATCCTGGTGTGATCACAAGCAAGGACAGGATCTCAGTCCTGCAGGAAGACACCTCCAGTGAGGTTCACCTTTCACCATCAATCTACAGGGTAAAGGAGCCAACAGGCTGGGCACATGTCTTCCAAACATTGGCCTGGGAGAATATATGCGGGCTGAAGAACTTCTCCAACAACCACAGCAGGTGGGTTGTGAATGGATTTACATACATGCAAATTGTTGTTGTTGTTGTTGTTAGGTGCTGTCGAGTCAGCTCCAACTCATAGCAACCCTATGTACAACAGAATGAATCACTCCCTGATTCTGTGCCAGGCACATGATCTTATTTATGTTTAAGCCCATTGTTGCAGACACTGTTTCAATCCATCTAGCTGAGGATCTTACTTTTTACTTTTCTTCATTGACCTGCCACTCTCCCAAATATGATGTCCTTCTCCAGGGATTGGTCCCTTCTGACTACATGTCCAAAATATGTTAGGTGTTTGCAAGGAGGACTCTGGTTGCACTTCTTCTAGGGCAGATCTGTTGCTTCTTTTGGCAGTCCATGGTATATTCAATATTCATCTCTAGTACCATAATTCAAAAGCATCAATTCTTCACATGCAAATTAAGACTAATAAAAGTACACAAAAAGGTATGTTGTTGGGTCACTGTAATCCCAGCTATTTGGGAGGCTGAAGCAGAAGGATTGTGAGTCCAAGGCCAGAGGCAGCCTCTGTAACTTAGCAAGACCCTATCTCAAAATTTAAAAATTAAAAAAATTTTTTTTAATTGGATAAAATAAAGAGGAGCTGGGAGTGCAACTCAGTGATAGACCACTTGCCTAGCATGTGTGAAGCCTTGGGTTTTACCACAGTACTTAAAAAAAAAAAATTGGTGTGTTCATAAGTAACTAATTAGCTTTTCCTTCTTACAGGTTTCTCTGAGCAATTTTTTCTTCCATATTTCTTTTCCCACAAATTTAACTTTTTCCCCACAGAAAATTCTCCATGACTCCCTGTGGACAGGAGCATTGGCTCCTCAACCTCTGCTTGCGGCCACTTTTAGAATGTTTCATCCTGGCATGGTGATCCTATTATAAACGATGTGAAGTAGCGAGCTACTACCCTGTTTGGAGCTTGTAGACTTCAAGTAATTTGATTCTCTAAAAGCCATGTGATGTGAGCTCTTAAATCTTTATGCATATCATTTCTCTGTGGCATTTTCTCATTAGTACTTTTGGAGCTTATTAATTGCCATGAAATTTTCCTGTTAAAATGAAAATGTTGAATGTTGATATGGTGGCTCCTCAAAGGACCTTTGAGTCTTTGATTTTAGTTTCAGTTTTTAAGGATTTTTAGTCTTTCTGAAAAAAAAATTTGTTTAAGAATACACTATTTCTTTTACTTTTGTTTTTTTTTTGAAACAGAGTCTCGCTGTGTAGCCCTGGCTGGCCTGGCACTCACTACATAGACCAGGTTGGTCTCAAGCTTGGAGTAAATCCTCCTGCCACAGCACACACTCCCTCCCCACAGAGTGCTCCCCAGTGTGTGCCACCATGCCTGGCTCAAGAGTAGACCATTTCTATAAGAAGAACATTGTTATTTTTCCATGCTGTGTAGTGCTCCTTTCACATGATAATTCAAAATGCTACTACTATTCCACATATATTAATGTTATAGATCAGCAGTAGGCAAGTATTTGCTGTGAAAGACAGAGAGTAAATATTTCGCTTTTGAGGGCTATGTGTTCAATAAACAGCCACTCTGCCCTTTAGGAAAACAGACTCAGATGTCATATAAATAATCAGTGAGTTAGTGTTCCAGTGAAATTTTATTTATAGGCAATGAAATCTCAACTTTGTGAAATTGTTATATGTCACAAACTACTATTCTTCTTTTAATTTTTGCCCTAACAATTAAAAAATAGTCTAGCAGTCTAGCATTCAGGCCACAGAAACACAGGCAGTGGGCTGGATTTGGTCCATGTGTCTGAGTGTGCTGACTCCTTTTATAAGTATGCAGAGGCTTTCCACAGATTATGGATAACTGAAGAAAAAAAAGAAGAGCAAATTCGAGAGTAATAAACTACTATTGGTTATGCTCAAGAATTTCCTACCATAACCTCATGGTAACTCAATGTACTGCAGCACAGCAAGCTGTATACAATGAATAGTCTGACAGATTCACATTTCTGCCTCAAGCCCAGGTCATTCTCCTACCTTCCAAACACAGATTCTACCACCTACTTGACCCCACAATGAGAGCACAGGCAGACACTGCAGACTCTAAGGTTTACCGCAGACTCTGGTGTTTCTCTGTCTAGCCCCTCCACTTCACCTCTTATTTTCTCCATGGCCACACATGGAGTTGCCATTCTCCCACATCCAAGGAGTTGCCTCGATTCCTCCCTTGTTCTGGTCTTGAGCATCTCATTCATTAGCAAGCCGGCTGTGCCTCCAGAATGCACATTGGGTCTGCACAAAGCATCTGTGCTGTCCCCTCCCTAACCCAAGGGAGCCCCGTCTCTTGCTTGGACTTTCACAGAAAGACCCCAATCCACCCCCTTCCCTCTGTTCTCTGTGGCTTTCCTGCTACGGTGGCAGAGGTACATAGTTACCACAGAGAGCAGCTATGGTTGGGATATGGTTTGTTCCCCAAGATTGAAGCATTTGTAGCTTGATCCCCAGGTGGAAATATTGGGATTTGATGGGACTTTTAAGAGGTGGGACCTAGTGAAAGAATCTTAGGTCAGTTCCTGGGGGTGTGTTCCCAAGAGGGATTGCAGGACCCCAGTCTCTCTCTGGCTTCCTATTTCGAGATATGGTCTCTTCCATGCTTATATGCTTCTACCATAATATGATACAGACTAGAGAGCCATCCCCAGATCTGAACCAATATCAATTCCCTACCTTGAAGCTCTGAAACTGTGAGCTAAATAAACATCTTTTCTTTATAAAGTTATCCTGCCTCAGGTATTTCATTATAGTAGCACAAAATGGTCTAATACAAGAACATAGGGCCCAAAAGCCTAAAAAATTTAGTTTTAAAGTAAAGAGCACATTATTTTAGTCCCATCCTATGACCTACAGTAGCAATTCATGACCCTAGAGTAAATCTAATCTCTTTATCAGAGCAGCTTTCTCTACTAACAATTTCTAACAAATGCACACTTCCCTCCACCTGTCTAAATGAACGAATGTATCATACCTTGCCTTTAATTTTTGAAATAATTTTGTAGAGAGTCCAAGATATCTTTTTTATCAGTTGGGAAACAGACTCACAGAGGTTCTATCATGAGCCTGATGTCTCCAAATCAGCCCCCAAACAGACTTGAATCTTGGTCTTTCAGTTTTGAGGTTTGAGATCATCTCACTACCCCCATAGAACCATGCTCTTCACACCACAGTGGTGCATGGGCCACAATTAGAGAGATTTGGGTTATTTGGGGATGCCCAGCAACAAATGCCTCTGGAGTCCTTTTTCTAGAAGGTCCATTGTTGATTAGATTTGGCTAATAGAAACTCCACCTGCAGCCATAGCACTGTGGCTTCCAATCCTGTCAGATCTTGGAAGCTAAGCAGGGTTAGTACTTGGATGGGAGACTGCCTGGGAGCACCAAATACTGTAAGCTTGGGAGAAGGACTTGTCAACACCCTCCCAAAATTCAATCCACCATTGAAAACCCTTTGAATAGCAGAGAAGCACTGACAACAGTGTTTCACCTGTTGTATGTAGGGTCACTATGAGTCGAATACCGACTCAATGGCACCTAACAACAATAGAAACTCCAGTGTGGCTCGGCATGGTGGCACATGTGCATGCCTGTAATCCCATGATTTGGGAGGCAGAAGCAGGAGGATTGCAAGTTCGAGACCAGAGGCAGTCTGTGTAATTTAGCAAGACCCTGTCTCAAAAAGTAAAAAAAAAAAAAAAAAAAAGAAAGAAAGAAAAAGGAAACTCCAGCCTGTTACCTTATCCCACTCTGTCTTAGCCTTCCCAAGGCATTCTCTGTGGGCTAAGCTGATGGAAGGTTTTAGTCTGCTGCACCTAGGGAGGATGTCAGACCATCTCTGTTCCTCAAAGCTCTGACTTTCTACAACTTGCACAAAAATATCTATTCTGTTTTAGGTGCTCATTCCCTGGATGTCCAATAGATAGATGTGCCAAACTGATCTAAAGTTGAAGAAATTTCAAAGAATTGCAATGTTTAGTGGTTGTGCATAGTGCTTTGTAGGGAACCATAGCAATTTATAATGTCTTTTGGCAAATGACATAAGGCAATTAGATATAGAGAGGCAGGAAGAAATGCACATAGTAAGATATAGGTAAAAAGACTTGTAGAGGACCAGTTTCAATAAGAAATTATAATCTACGTCTCCTCACTCTCAGGACAGACTTCATATAGTTAAACACACAGATTCTCTATCTGAATGGGTATTTATAGTTTCTATACCTTTCTGATTTAAGAAACAAATCACTAGGAAAGAATGAAAAGAAATTAAGCCTTTCATTTATGGCCTTTGTTTAATAAGCCTTATGTGAGTTTTCCACTTTGATTTTGTACCATTTTACCATTTTCATACTTCTTGGCTCTCTTTCATCCTTTAAGCCAAATTACTCCCATGGTTGACTTAGGATGTTCTAGTGTTTTTGTTAACAAAGCCTTCATTTTTCTAAAAGAACAGCACAGCCTCACAAGTCATTCAAAAGGCCAGAAGTGACTCAATTGCTTTAGCAAAAACTTAGCTCTGGTGAGAATTTGATAAATTCCCAGCTGTTGCACAACAGGATCCCATAAATCTTATTCCTTGACTTTACTCTGCCCAGAAACTGTAAGGCATGCAGGTATTCCCAGAACACCCAGCTAAGAGCAGTGAGGCGGCCATTGCATTCAAGAACTGAAGACTGAGACATGTCCACTGCTCAGGGCCATGCAGATGAGGAGTGATGTTTTCCTTGCCCAGAGCAGGAAAGTCCTGTGCTCTGAAGTTCCTCCAAGATCACAGTTTTTAGCTAAAATTTAGAGGTGTGTCTACTAGTTCCCATATATTAGCACAGTATTTTATTTTTAAAGAAGTGAATGCCAAAGTCAAACTAAAAGAGAAGCTTGGAAACAGGAAATTCAATGTGAAAATTAATTATATTTAAATCTTCATGGAGATAATGTTAAATTACAGCCCTTACACAGACTCACTGCTGCAAAGGTCAAACAGCTGTGCTTTCCAGAAAATACTGTGAGCCTTTTCTTAATATTTCTTAATACTGTTTGTTTATTGCCAATATCTTATAATAACCACCACTGTATATAATGGAAGTAGGTTAGATGTAGATTTTACTGAGAGTGACTATTCTGAATATAATTCTTCCTACAACTAAATTTTATCTGAATTCTTTAGTTTCAGAGAGTAATTTTTAAAAACCTATAAATGATAAAGATTTAGCCAAATGTGAATTCATAAACTTACTCAGTAACATTTTGCTACATATTAGGTTATAGACACAGTCCTTTTATGTAAAAAATAAAACTATGCAGAACTATGTTCAAATGATAAAGATTTTAGAGTGTATAACAAATAGAATTATATCAAAAGCCAAATATTTCAAGTCCAGGGATCCATGGTCAGCAGCTTAAAATAATGAAGGATAAATATTAGAGGGATAATAATGTGGGAATCTCTCACTAGACGGTCTGTTGAACCTTCTGCTATATACTTATTACTATAAAGTATGATTGGGCTGGGATTTAGCTATTAGTAGAGCGCTGCTCTGCAGACTCTGAGGTCCCAGGGTTCGATTCCCAGCACTGCAAAAAATGGGAAAAGGACCTGGCAATCCACTCCTGAGGCAATCCCCAAACAATCAGCCATTGAAAACCCTATAAGGGTCGCTATGAGTCAGACATGACTCGATAGCACCTAACAACAACAACAGCAACAATAAAGTATGATTATACCACAGAAGTAGTGTGCAAAGTCAAGATCAGAGCCCACCTCTCTTTCATTCCAGAACTCATGTTTTTAATCACATAGCTGCAATTTGAAGTATATAGAGTTGCAAAGATTACGTGCCCCTTTCCTTCCAACATTGCTAAATTCATAAGAAATATTTTCTTGACATAAATGGGAAAATTTTAATATTCATTTTCTAAATTCCATTGGAAACAAATAATAGAAAGATAAAAATGTAATCCAAAGGTACAAGGAAAAGAAACTTAACTAAAAAATGTAAATAGGTCAAGGCAGATCATCATTTCTATGCAGCAACTTAAAATGCAGGTGAATAGCTCAACTTACATTTCTGAAGATATCAGAGAGCTGTGGAAACAAAGAAAATTTAAAGTTTCTCAGATGGAGCCTCTTCTAAGACTGGCCAGCTGCCGGCAGGAACTTCTTCCCTGAACGCCTGTGATGCTTCTGAACAAGGCCTAAGGGGATAACGGCCTTCTTGTCTCTCGAGGGAGAACAAGGCCCCTTCAGTAACAAGAACTTCCTCAAACACATGGCTGACAGCCTTAAGACCTACCGAGTGTAGAAGCCACATGGGGGATGTGGGGGAAAAGAGCAAAGCGCAAGGCCTCTGTGGGGAGACTAGGTCTCCCATTCTCCTCAGACAGAGGAGCGCAGATCCCACCAGGGTCTATGCCCAAAGCCCATGAGAAAACTCCTGAGAAGCAGAAATGAACAGAGGAAGGCACACCATCTTAAAACTGCAACCAGCCCCAACCCATTCCAATATCTGTCAGGGCTGGAATGATTAGCCCCTCCTCCTCAGAGGTCAAATCTCTCTGAGGGAGAGTCCTTGTTGGTGGAAGACATTATGTGAATCTAGGCAGTTTATTTATATACAATGTCTACATACAATAAAAGTTACTAGATACGTAGAGACCGAAGAATGTGACCAATAATAAAACAGATACGGGTGATCTCAGTATTGTATTTAGTAGACAAGAA
This sequence comes from Pedetes capensis, assembly GCA_007922755.1. Taxonomy (NCBI): domain Eukaryota; kingdom Metazoa; phylum Chordata; class Mammalia; order Rodentia; family Pedetidae; genus Pedetes; species Pedetes capensis. The sequence continues at coordinate 85,024 of VMDO01004442.1, read as the reverse complement.
TTAAATGGATAGAAGTGATGAAAAGTTGAGGAATGTCGTCAGAGAATTTAAATTTATTAAAAAGAATCAAATGGATACTCTACATTTAGGGCAAAACAAGGTCTGAAATTAACATGTCACTATTGGACCCACGCATGGTGGTGCATGACTGTAATTCCAGCACTGGGGAGGCTGAGGCAGGAGGATCATGAGTTTGAGGCCAGCCTGGACTACATAGCAGGACTTGTCAATAATAATGATCATAATAATAGTAATAGGAAAAGAAAAAGAAAAAGTCACTATTTGCTTTGACAGAAGAGTAGGCACAGAAGATAAGGTTAGTAAACCAAAACACAGTTGACTAGAAAGTATTCAAATTGAAAGAGAGACAAAAAATGGACTGATCAGAGCAAAAAATAAGAGGCATGAGAGGGAGAAAGGAAAGTCCAAAATATGTATGAATTGAGTCTCAGAAGCAGGAGAGAAAGAGAAAAAAAACAGGAAAAAAGGGAGTATTTGAAGAAATATTGAATGAAAAATCTCCAAAGCTGAAAACATCAATGCACAGATGATAGCAGGTAAGTGAATCCAAAGCAGAATAGGTACAAAGAAAACTACCCCTAGGAGTGTTACATTCACAATGGCCAAAAACAAAAAGAAAAACTTTAAGTAAGCCCAAGGAAAAGACATTACCTTCAAAGAAGCATGAATTTTCAACAGTACCTTTGACAATCAAGATATAATGGAATGAAAGCTTAAAGGGAAATCACAGACTTGGAGGGGGAAGACATTTGCTACACATACACTTACATGCATACACACACACACATATTTTTGACAGACAACCTGTATTCAGAACATATAAAGAACTCTTACAAATCAATAATAGCAATAATAAAGACAGATTGTGCAATGTGAAAATGTGCAAAAAATTTTAAGAGGTAATTTTCAATAGAAGTTAGATATACCATTACACAGCCACCAGAGTGACTGAGATTAAGTAAGTGAATAATAGTACTTGTAAGGCCATGAAACAGTATGTACTTTGCTGGTGGGAGCATAAACTGATTTGGAGTATAAAAGAGTTTGGCAGTATCTACTAAGCTAACATATACCAGACCTATTACCCACCAATTTCATTCCTGCACATATACCCAATGGAAATAATTTCATCAAAAGATATAGATGAAGACCAGGTATGATGGTTGTAATCCTAGCACTCGGGAGTCTGAGGCAGGAAGATCATGAGTTCGAGGCCAGCCTGGGATATACATTGTGTTCAAGATCACCCGAGGATTCATAATGAGACTCTGTGTTAACAAAACAAACCAAAACCAACAAACCAAACAAAAGACCCAGCTGAGAATGTCTATCTATATTAGTGTTCCTCAAAATAAGCCCCACTATAAATACCTCCAATGTCCTTCAGAAGTGGAACAGATAAATAAATTGTTGTGAGTTCACAGAAAGGAGCACTACACAGCATTGAAAAATAACAATCTAGGCAACAACAATGGACACATCTCAAAAACATAATGTGGAGCTTTAATCAGATACAAAGATTATGCTCTTTGCATAGATTATTGGTATTATCTTGAACTTCCATATGAAGTTCAAAAACAATTGCAACTGATACACTGTGAAAGAGGCTATAAAAGTCCTTACCTATGGGAGTATTGACTTGGAGGAAGCAAGATGGGATCTTATGGGGTGAGGGACTGAAAATATTCTAGATCTTTACAGCAGTGGTGAGGGACTTCCTCCACCCCAGAACATCTGGCAATATCTAAAGATATCTTTGGTTATCACAGTCCAGGGAAGGATTCTCCTGGCATTCACACCAGGGATACTGCTAACCATCCTACACACTGGACAGCCCTGCCCATAAAGAAGTCACTTAATCTAAAATACCAGGAGTGCTGAGGATGAGAAACCCTCTTACACAGCAGGTAGATGGTGGTAACTTAATGTGAAATTCAATTAAGCTGTGCTCTTAAGATGTGCACATGTGACTTAAACTAAGGTCAACAAAGCTAAAAGCAATCGTGAACCTCACAAAAGCACCTAATGGCTCCTCATCAAAACCTAACACATTTATGTAGAAACTTTGCTTCAATTTTAAAAATAATCTAATATATTAAGGATTCCTAATAATCTGTATTTGGCAGGAATTATGCTAAGTCCAAAAGACCTAAACTCTTTCCATAAAGTCTCCATTACATGTAAAATAGCTGTACCTTTCTATACAGCAGGTGTATGAATTAGTATTCAGATTATCACTAAAAATAAATATTTCTGAAAGCACAAAAAGAGTATCCGGTAGAGCTCATATATCTGGGATACTCTTGGAGCTATCAGAAGATAGAGAAAAGTATTCATGTACTTTTTAAATGTCTGCAGCCATAGCACTCTGGCATCTGATCCCGCCTGATCTCAGGAGCAAAATCAGGGTCTGCCTGGTTAGTCCTTGGATAGGAGACTGCCTGGGAACACCAGGTGCTGCAGCCTAGATTGAAGGACCCAGGAGCCCACTCCTGAAACAATCAGCCATTGAAAACCCTATAAATAGCAAAGAAGCACTGACAGTAGTGCCAGGCATGGCATGGTGTCAGGGAAGGTTTCATTCTGTTGCACATAGGGTTAATATGAGTCGGATTTAACTCAATAGCACTTAACAACTTTTTGAACAGTAATCTAAACTTGTTTCCAAGGATGATAACTTCCTCTAATTATCAATAAGGCTTTTGTACAAATTAAGAAATCTACTAATCTTTTAACTCGCATTCTCACCTTGCCCTGAGACATACAAGTCATTTGCTAAGGTGGGATAACAGATAGGTTGATACTTCTTTCTATTTTCTTTGCATTGATTCTAGCCATGCATCCCTAGAAGGGTTAGACATGCCAGGTGTTTGGGGTCAAGGGTGATCACAGTGGTAGAATTCAGATTAGAAAGCATGAGGACCTGAGTTTGATGCCCAGCACACACATACAAAAGTGCCAGGTATTGCTAGCTTTAAAGCAGCAAAGGACAGCATGTGTCCTAGCTGTAACAACCACTGTTTAGTAAGTTTCAGAAGTGATGAAGCAAAAAGAAAAGACAAACCAGGCAGCCAGCCTTCCTCCTCCTCACTGCAGGACAGAGGCAAATTGTACAACACAGCTCCTTATAAAGTGAAACTTCTCTGGAATTTTGCCTGAGATGCTTTTGTCTAAAATGCAAATACTAATACAGTTTCAAAAAGGAGTTTACAATTTAGAGCAAAATGAACAACCAGAAATCAGAAAGGTCAACTGGCTTTAATAACTCTGGAAATAATTTGTGTAAGAGATCACTGCTGGGCAATTGAGCATATTACTTATAACTTACAAACGATTCTTCACACTAATAGCTAGAATCAAATTAGCTGGATTAGAATCAAGGTAATCTGTTCTATGAATTCCTAATCATGCTATATTACCTTAAGCACTCAGTCACATCAAACTTGACTGTGAATGCCCCCTTCAGAAGCCCATTCAATTGTACTACGAACTGACTCACCCTCTTGGTGGCATCTAAACTCTCAAGCTATCAGCTCAAGGTTACATTCAGGGGCCATCTCAGACAGTGGCAGTAGTCAATGACTCACATTTATTGCACTAAATGCTAAGCTGTGACTCAGACTGATCTCTATTAGTTGCTGACTGACACTGTGCTTATTTGAATAGAAGCTCACATCGTGAGTCACCTGGTGGTGTACTGCAAACCAATCTGAAGTATCCCCATCTGGACCATGATTCACATGATAATCGCATCAGGACCTGATTGACTCGTGGGATTCCAAACTCAGCTCTGCCAAACTGGCTCAAGAGCATGCTACAAGGTCACTGCCTGCTTACTGCCTTGCATTTTGATCTAAGAACAACTGGTAGCTATCCTGAGGTGCAAAGTCAAGGGCAAGATACTCAGTCCACACACTGGAGAGAACCACAGTCTCCTTCCTCAAGGAAGCAGGCACACTTCCTAGAAGAACCTTCCCTGGAAAGCACACCGTTCCTATAAATAACTTCGCAAGACCAGCTGCTGAACCAAAGGCTCCGACATGCCACTCCTGGAGTGTCCGTGTGAAGGCTGGATCTCTAAGCTGCCACCTGCCTCTCTCCATGGAAAGCGAATATTGTTAGACCGCCCCATGCAGAAATGAACGGGGACAGTAGGAATTCAGGAATGAATATGCCAGTGCCTGGAATGAAACCACTAACGAGGCTATTGCATTAAAATAAGGAAGTATTTTTTCCCTTTCTTCTTTCACTCTTTCTGGTCCACAAAATTTGGAACAATAAAATCCCCCATGTAATTTTGAAGGTCTTTTCCAAAAGGCTTTCTTACAGGCTTCAAAGCTGGCAGGAGGGAGATTTTAAGAATTTAAGAAAAGTTTGAAAATGATTTCTAAAATAAATTGCTTCAAAGGATTAATAGGATATGCAAATGAATTTCTCCTCCAGCGGAGCCCTAAATTCTAATGCTGGCTCTGCCTCTGGCTTGACCTGTGACCTTAGGTTACCAAGACAATGCATAGGGGCAACAGCAGCCACACCATTCCAGACTGGGCTTTCTTGGTGTTGGAGGCAACACAACCTTGCACATTTTTTCTGTCTGCATCCCTTCTGCTTCCCAGTTTATGAAAGGGACCAAGTTTGTACTAAACAGGAAATCATCAGTGTGGTGTGTAAGAGTCCTGGGGAGTCAGACACAATTTGAATCCTATTTAGTCTGTCCCCTAATGGGCTGCATCCTTAACCTCTGAATGTTTCCTCATCTGTAAAATGAAAATGGTAGAAGTACTCTGCCATCATTCTATATTTTTGATATATTAAAGGGCATTTTGGGTAAAATACTTACAGTGATCTCAGAGAAGTTAGCCCTTCTAGTTCCTATGATAAGTTGCCAGATTCTCTTAAATATAATGGACTCACTACAGTCTCTCAGTGAAGATATTAGATTTCCTGTAAATGTCATAACTTAATGTATGTACTTAAAATGTGTACCTGTTTTACAAAGTGAACTCATAAGGTTTAGAGAAAATTTTCATACAATGCTACTTGAAGTTTATAGGTAACCATTTCATAATTATTCAAAATAAAAGGGCCCAGATAATGTAGAAATGCATCATACTTAGATATTGATAGAAAACATTTACTGCTTTTCTGACTTTGATGATGACATCTATTTCATTGTGCATACAGTCATACCCGACTCAATGGCACTTAACAACAACAACTTTTTGTTTGCTTTTTTGTTTGTTTTTTGAACCAGGGTCTCACTCTGTAGCACAGGCTGGCCTAGAACTCTCTACACAGACCAGAATGGCCTTGAACTCAATGTGATCCTCCTGCCTCAGCCTCCTGAGTGCTGGGATTTACAGGCATGTGCTACTATGGCCAGCTTTGTGAATACTCTTTATAGCATACAAAACCCACATTTTGTTTCTTTTTTTTTCGGGGGGGTGGGGGAGACAGGATCTCACTATGTAGCCCAGGCTGACCTCACACTCACCATCCTCCTGCCTCAGCCTGCCACATGTTGTGAATACAGGCTTGCAGCAGCAGCCTGGCTGCTCCTGATCTTCTTACATTCTGAAGTCCACTTACTCAAGTTAGTGTCAATATAATAACAGTAATAATAGCTTTTGCACAGTATATGCCAGTTATAAGAGGTGTGCATTAATTTATTAAATGCCAGCAGCTACCTCATTTATAAATAATAAAATATTATAATAATAATATAATAATATAATAATAAAATAAAATAAAATTATGGCACAAAAATGTTAAGTAACTTGTCTAAGGTCACACAGCTAGGTTGGGATTTAAACCCGGGGTTAAAGATCCCAGGATTCTTACCCATTAGGCAATATTGCTTCTTACATGCGTGACAGATATATGATACCAAAGATACCAGTTAATAAACAGAAGATAAACAGTATGAGACCCAATAGATAATTAGATTTTGAGCAAATAAACAAAAATAGGCAATTGCAAGTTATGCCTCAAAACTTAAAGATAGAGTCATTTCATTACAAATGTTCTTGCCAAGTCTGGGGAGGAAGTCGGATCATTTTGTAAACTCGGACTTTTGTTTAGTCATTACTACAGGTTGGAACCACATGAAGTGAAATGAAGCCAAGCCACGAAGAAGCCCTACCACCTGAGCCCCGAGGAGCGGCACTGACCAAAAGAGGGTGACTGGCCACTGACACAGAGCTCCCTGCTCCGCACACTTCAGGAGCAATTCGAAGCCCCTCTGGGCAGGTGGCTGCTTCGCTAGCGAGTGGGTGAGAGGCCACTGCCCGCTCTGAGGACGCTGGCTGGGGGTGCGACAATCCTCGAACCCAAGCCCGACGCCTAGTGGGTGTGGACTGGGGCCCACACAGAGCGATCACTCTGAGAAGAAAATCAGAGATTCCACTCTCGAGTTCTCCTTCAGGATAGAAATCCTGTACTACCACTTTCTGTTCTCCAATCTATCCACCGCTGGGGGCTCTGGGGCAGCAGCTGCTCCCTCTGGGACCTCCTGGCCCGGCCCCGGACTCTCTTTGCCTCCGTGTCCCGCCCGCCGTGAGTGTCGCTAGCTGGCCTAGACCTCTCGCCCGGGTTTCCCTTGGATGCTGGCGAATCCGGGACGCTAAAGACCTGTCTCAGCCCTGGCGCGCCTCCCCTCCTCAAAGCCCCTCCCAGGCCCAGGTAGACTGGGCCGGCCGCAGCGCTCACAGCCTCCGCCCCCACGCCCACCGTCTCCGGCCCCTAGCCGCGGGAGGCGGCGTCCCCCATGCACTTAGCGCAGACGCCCACCTCCGTCCCGGCGCGCCGCCTCCCCCAGCGCCCCTCCCTGCCTATTTGTCCGCAGGAGTGGGACCCGGGTATCCCACCCACACGGATCCCCAAAGAGCTCCCTACCCCGCGTCCCGGCGCCCAGCCTCTGCTAAGGCCCCCAGCTCACTGCCCCCACGCCGGAGGGCAGCTGCGCGCTCAGATTCCCGTCTTCCCCCCACTCTCCTGCCGTGCAGCCCGACCCCTGTCCCCCACCGCCGATCCCTGAGGCCCCGGCGCCCAGGCACGTTCCAGCTTCCCGAGCGCAGCTCAGAGGGTGGAAGACCTCGCGCCCAGGTTTCCTAAAAAACAATCCCCGCGGCGTCCGCACCTAATTGGTCGGTTCTGTTGGTTCGACTTTCCAAGGGCGTGAGGAGAGTCCCCCGGTGAACGCCGAAACCCAGTCTGTCGCTCAGGGTGCCGGCGTGGGCGCCCGCTTGCCCTCCCCGCTTCTTCGGCCCCGGTCTCCGAGGGAGAAGTGCTGCGTTCCGCGACTGTCGCCTCCCTTCCCAGCCTCGGGTGCCCGGCCCCATCCACGTCCTTGCCCCATCCAGGGAGACAGCCGGCGATCCCACTAGCCTGGAGTTTCCCACACCTGCTTGGCACGGGCAGCACGCATCTTAGACTTTAAGTGCTTCCCCCACCAATTCAGACCCCAGCGATGGAACGCCTCGGCTGATCCAGTAGAAATTGATCCTGGTGACTCGACGCCCCTCTGCAGACACCGACACACCCTCAGCCCTCACCCCACTCCCAGCGGACATTGATTAGCAGGGGTGGGAAGGGGGCTGGGTCCCCACACGGGGCGACTGACCATCACTTTCTCCTGCCACCCAGACGAAGGGGAGAACCCCAGGTCCCGCCGAGAGTGCGCGCCTCCCGCCGGTCCTCTACCACCTCCCGGCCCGAGGTCCGGGGGCGAGTCAGAGAGGGAGAAGGGGATGCTCAGGAAGCGGGGTACTCACGATCCCACCGTCCACCCGACTGGCTGGAGGGGAAGCTCCGGCCAGCTCGCCCCCGTCGGCCGTGCGCATGCGTCCGGCGTGTGTTTTATTCTTATTCCAGTGCTGAGAGCTCTCCTCGGATTTCGCGTTCCTGCGGCTCGGAATCCTGGCTCTCGCCCTCTTCTCTCTCCCTCTTCCTTCCCCTGTTCAGCCTCCTCTCCGCCCTCTCGCGCTCCCTCGGGCTCGGGGGCAATCCCGGGTCTCGCCTCCCTCTGGCGGCAGCGCCCCACGCGGCGGAGGCCGAGGCACTCCCCAGTGCCCACGCGGTCGAGACCTGAGACCCCGGCCGGGGCCTCTGCTCTCCTCCGTCCCCAGATTAGGAACTATCGGGAGGGTGGGTGTGCCGCGGAGCAAGCGCTAAGGGTGCGGGCAAAGCCCCCTCTTCCGCCCTTGCTCGGCGCGCGGGGGCCAAGCGGAAGGCGCGAGTGTGCAGGGCTGCGTGCGGGACCTTGTGAATGAACAGGGCGGAGGAAGACGCGGGGGCGGCAGCGCTGCGCGAGGAGTGGACGCTCGGTTCTCCGAGGGGCGGACAGTGGACCATCTGCCTCTGCACGGCCGCCCCCTGCCTTCTCCCCTGGCCCGGGCGGTTCTGAGTTCCGTTTCCACCTCGCCCCGTGCTTTCTCCGCCTAAGGTTCTCCCGCACTGGAGAGCCAGGAACCCGGTCTTGGCCAGCTAGAGCCTGGAGGCTGCACCTGGAGACGTGGGGCAGGGTGAAGGGAAAGGAAAACTAACCCCTGACTCGGGATCTCACTGATCCCCTCGCCCCCCCCGTCCCCATCTACTCCCCCTTTCCCGGGGAACTTTGGAGTCCGTGAAGGAACAGCCAAGGAAGCCTGGCGTCCCGCGCCCACCAAGCGCCAGGTGTCCCCGCAGCGCGCAGCGCATTCCTGAGAGCGGGCCGTGGCGTGGCCGTGGAGGCGGTGAGCCGGCGCTCCCGAGCTCCGAGGGCTAAACTGAAGCTGCCAACTGACCTGACACAGAAATAACATCACGTCATTTCCTCCCTCGCCTGCACTGAGGGCCCGGGAGTGGGAGCGAGCGCTCGGCGCGGGCGCAGCGCGGCGAAGGCGTGGCTGGGGGAGGCGGGAGGAGGCAGAGAGCTTCCCGCCGAGAGTTTGCAAAGCAGCCCGGGAGGAGGGCGAGGGCTCCTTCCCGATTCCAGGGACCCTGCAAAGGAAGTAAATGGCCCTGGAGAAAGTAGCTTAGTGCCTGCGCGGGAGGAGAGGCGGGGAGCCGCCCGCGCACTCTCCTCCTGCGTGCCGCGCCGGCCCCACCTCCCTTCCTCCCACGGCTACCCCGGGCGCGGCGGTCAGTCTAGGTGAGGGAAGAGTGGGCGAGGCTCGCGTCTGCGTGAAGCCGGGGATGGGACGTGGGGAAAACCGCAGTACTCACGGGCGTGGGCGAACTCCGCCCAGCGCTGGGGTCCTCTTCTTTGGGCTTGGCGACCAGACCCGCCAGCCTCAGCGGGCGACCCCTGGGCGGTAGGCTCGGCAGTGCCAGCGCGGCTCCCAGCAGGAGCAAGAGGCGGCCGGGCAGCACCTCGTGCCCCTGGGAGAGCCTGGCGACCGGCAGGGCGGAAAACTGAGGGGAGAAGCCCGGGCGCCACCGGGGGGCCTCAGGAGGGTACAGCCAGAGAAGGTGAGAGAAGAACCGCGTGAGGCTGGCGACCGGGCTAGAAGGAAGGCCGAGCAGATTCGGGGCGGCTGGCGAGTCTGCAAGCTGCGCAGGGCCGGTGGCGGGAAGGGCAGGGGATGGGGGAAAGAGAGAGAAAAGCAGCACACCGTTACTGTCGCGTCCAGCCGCTTAGATCTGGCCAACTACTACAGCGTTTTGAGAAGTTACTTTGGGGGTTCAGAAGAAGGTGGATGAAAGCATAAGGAAAGACCTAAGGTTAGATTCTTCCCCCTTTTCTTCCCCGCTCCCCCGCTTTAACTCTGTGCTACTCAAAGCGTGGTCTGTGGACCAGCTGCATGACCAATGACCGGAAGCTTATTAGAAATGCAAAATTGCTGGCCCCATCCCAACCTACAGCATCAGAATGTACATGCTGACACTCCCAGGGAGTTCCTATGCTCGTTGAATGTGACCTGCCCTGTGTAGAAAGGTCTCTGTTCACATGTTTGGTTCTCAGACTTTGGATGAAAAAAATCTTCTTTCACTTTTGCAACTCTTTGGCTTCCCCTCCCTCTGATCCTTTCTCTCTTCCCTGGATCTTTTCCACTAGAGTTCTACCTGCCAGAGGCAGTGTTGGACTTGGCTACCAGGCTCCATTGGGACAATTGTTCAGGAGAGACTTGGATGGTAGTTGCAGGTAACTGAGGGATCCCACAATCGCCTTAAGGTGGGCAGCGGAAGGAACCTACTAACTTGGTTTTGGGTTTGTGGAGTGGATAAATTGGAGAACAGGACTCAATACAAATGCACACTCTGCAGGCCCCCTTCCCAAACTCCATGTGGTCATGTTTTCTCAGGGACATGGATTTTTCTACCTTCTACTTGTTCCGCAGGAGACTTAACGAAGGGGAAGGTAAAAGTATTTTTTCTTGGTAAATGAAAACTAAAAGATTCTTAGGAATCAGTAGTTTAGAAGTAAGTCAGGAGTCCCTGATTCTAGACTAGGCCTTGCCACTAGCTTGATAGCTAATCTTGGAAATGGCTCTTTACTCTTAGAGTTCCTCTACATCATTTACAAAGTAAAGGAATGGACTTATTGGCTTTTCGAAGGCTACTTGCCTTGTTCAGGTTCTCATCTTTGATATACTCTCAGTGCTTCTTGGTGCACTAACGTTTAGTATAGTTACAAACCAGAACCTAACTCGGCCAATACAGACAACTCCCTCAAGCAAAACAAAAAAGCGATTCAATCTGTCTTTGAAAAACAAGAGTGGTGGTTGCCAAGAAAAATGAAGGTGGAGGCGGGAAGCATCGAGTAAGAGTGACAAGTGTGGTGAGGCGCGGGAGGGGAGCGAGGCGCGCACTGCCGGGCGCGGGTCCCTGGGGCTCGGCGGACGCTCTCCAGGGTCCTGAAGGCGGGAGGGCCTTGGGCCGCCCTGTGGGCCTGGCAAGGTTCCCTGCTCCTCAGTCACCAGGCCCTCCCTGCCTGTTTTCTTTTGGCGGTAGAAGTCTTGTGGGAAGCGATTGTCGGGAGGGAGGGAGGAAACCTAGCAACCCATTCTCATTCATGAGGCTCTTTCTGGGAAGCAGCCGAGTGCGTTGGCTGACTTGTCTTTCGGTCCTTTGTATACACCAGGGAGAGTTGAGCTGGGTTTGCATTTCCGAGTAAGTTCACACTGTTTTGCTTCTCTTCATTACCTTTTTCTGGAGAATGAGATCGTTCTCCTAGAATTTTCATTCTCCTGGTTCACATGCTCCCCTCTCCGGCTTTGTGACACGGGACATTTATTTTAGGGGCTGGAGCCCTGGAGGCTCCTGGAGGAGTGCCAACAGCTTACTTGTGTGGGGAACGGGGAGGGGGGAGAGGGAAGGAGTAAATGAGCGACTTGGAAAAGGTTCAGAGCCCGCCTTGGCGCCCTGCAGCAAGTCGCCTAGCCCCGGGGGAGGGCGAGGGATGCGCCTTTCCAGCGGGGGATTAGGGTGGGTGGTTCGCAGCCCTCCCCGGGTGGGGGCCTATTGGGGACTGTGGGGGCCGCAACCACTGCTTCTGTCTTCAGAGCCACGGGTGGCCGTGAGGTCTTCGCGCCAGCCTCCCATTGGATTGCAGGAACCTCAGCGGACGCCCGCGCTTGGGCGGGAGAAGCCACAAGCTAAGAAGTTGAGAGAGGACTGGTTAGGTCTCCAGCGCCCTGGCGCCTGACTGTGCCCGCCCACAGCCTTCCCGGCTTGCCCTTGCGCAAAATCTTGAGTAAAGATGAAACCGCCGAGAATCCAGCACACTTCTAAAACGTTCAGCACTCAGAGGCCCCAGGGAGTCTCCGGGGCCCTTTGTGGGTCCCAGAATTTGGTTCCTCCAGCTCCTGCTTTCCAGTGGTTTTGTGAGAACCAGTAACCCCACCTTTCTCTTTTCTCCCCTAGCCCAGCCCTACTTCCCAAGTCACTTGCAGGACCCTCCCGTAGGCACGCTTCATTAGGCATTTTGCTTCGGTCCTGTGCTTTAAGACAGAGCCTCTTGTGAGGCAAGTGGTGGATATGGTCAAGCGGAATAAAAGTCCCAGATGATCCCAGAAAAACAAAGCTCAGACTCCTTTGCTCATCTGAAAAACTGCACTGTTGGCCCATCCCTAGACTGGTCTTCCTGCCAGTTCTGGCTCCAGGCCTCCTACTCTGCCAGCTTGGCGTGGGACCCAGCAGCTTCTGTAACTAGTGAAGCTGTGAAGCCTGATGCTCGGGGATGCTGGAATCCATTGGCTTCCTTCCTCCCCAATGACAAAGACAGTCAGAGTATCAGGGCAGCCACAAAATTTGATCTGTGAAAAGTTAGCCCAGGAAAGACCTTCAGCTGCCCCCAGCTGCACTGCAAAGGGCTCTGTCTGCCTTTTGTGCCAGATTCTAGATGACAGTCTGAGGGTGTCGGTAACCTTAGCCACAAAATGGAATCATCATGGAATCCTATTCCTGAAAGCACTGGTCCTTGGGGATCTAGAAGACTTAGGGAACACTTTATTCTGATTGAATAGCCATTTCCCTAATTAATCATGTTGGCTTTTGAACAATGAGCACAATTCCTTTAGAATGCAGACTAGAAAATCAACACACCCAAATCCATATAAACAGTGTCTCCTCTCTTTCAAAGGCAAATGGAACATTTTCATTCACACCTATATAGTACCATTTCATAAAGGACGCACCCACAGCAGAATTAAACTACTCCTTTACTCCAAATTTCTGAGCACCTGTAGACTTAAAATCATAGGACAGAATTTGAAATTAGATTTAATTTTATGAAAAGACCTATCTCCCCCAAACTTTATTTTTAAAACTCCATTTTGCTGTGATTTAGCCATATTATATACTTATGCTTTGTTTTCTAGATACATTGTTCTTCTAGGACCTAAGAATCTAGCGAACAGTTATAGAACACTAGAAAGGCAAACATTTGCCTGCACTGACTATAAATCATGCAGATTGGAAGGTGGCAATAAATGAACAAAATAGAACATGACTGTTAAAGCCACAGGTTATTATAATTTGAGGACAAACTTAAGTATTAATAACAAGTTTCTATTAAGGTTCACTTAGAATCTCAATGTCCCTATGAAAGTACAACCATTAGAAACAGTATGTCTACAGCTTATAATAAGTTCTGACTTCACCTATATTTTAATAACTTTTATCTTAATTTTCCTTTATGTGTGTATGTTGCTGGTGATCTAACCCATGGCCCCTTGTATGGTAGGCACATGCTCTACCACTGAACTAGACCTCTGGCTCATTTAATAACATTTAAAATGTATTTATGTCTAAGGCTTATGTGGAGAAGTCATTTATGGTGGTTGTTAGGTGCCATGAAGTTGGGTCCAACCAAAGTGACCCTATGTACAACAGATGAAACACTCTGGACACTGTGCCATGTCCAGCACTATTGTCAGTGCTTTTCTGCTATTCATAGGGTTTTTCACGGCTGATTATTTTTTGGGAGTGGGTTGCTGGGTCCTTCTCCCAAGCGTACTGCACCTGCTGTTCCCAGGCAGTCTCCCATCCAAGTACTAACCAGGCCTGACCCTCCTTGGCTTCTGAGATCTAACAGGATCAGGTGCCAGGGTGGTATAGCTGTGAAGACATGTTTTATAATGCTGGCAATGATAATGAGGAATGAGGGGCTGCAGAGAGAGGTGGAGAGGCCAGAAATTGCTTAGATGCCATGTAAGTGTGGGCAGGGGCAACACTCAAAGCTCTGTCTCTCTCTGCAACAGGAGTTCAAGGCCAGCCTGGTCTACAGACAGGGATAACTGGGCCCTCTGCTCTCCCCAAAGTGTTACTAACCAAGTAAAGTGCTTAGGATAGGAGATTGCCTTTATTTGAATACTTTTTGCGTCTGCTATGGTTTGAATGTGTCATCCTAAAGTTCCTGTGCTAGAAACCTGGTCCCCAGTACAGCAGGACTCAGAGGTGGTACCTTCGGGTGTGACTGGATGGGGAAAGTCCTGAACTCATTGATTAATGGATTAATGGTTTATCTCCAGGCTACCTTTGATATAAAAGTGAGCTCTCTCTGGCTTACCTGCTCTCTCTTGCCATGTGATGCTTTTTGTCATGCCATGATGTAGCAGGAAGTCCCCCACCAGATGCTGAGCGGATGCCGGTGCCATGCTCTGGGACTTCTCAGCCTCCAGAACTGTCAGTTAAATAAACCTCTCCTCTCCTACCCCAGTGTTAGGGAGTGAACCCAGGGCCTTGCATATGCTAGGCAAGCATCCCAGCCCTGAGCTACACTGCTAGCCCCTTAAACCTCTATTTTTATAAATTACCTAGACTCTCATTTTTGTTACAGAAACAAAAATGGACTAAGACAATCTCTAAAACTAAACTCTTGATGTCCACTCCAAAATGTCTTCTCCTGTAGGCTTCACCAGATCAGTAAATGGCAACTTGATTATTTCTGTTCAGGTAAAAAATGTTGGAGTATCCTCGACTCTCTTCTTTTTAAAACTCACTAGTCAAGCCCAACAGTTTATATTCACAGCTGTCTCCCCATGGTATAAGTTGACTCAAACTCTCCCCATCAGAATATGACCTTATTTGGAAACAGAGTTGTTACAGATGTTACTAGTTAAGATGAGGTCATACTAGAGGACGATGACCTTACCCTAGTATGAATGACATCCTTATTAAAGAGGAAATGTGGACATGTCCATGCATAAGGGAAAATGCTATGTAAATATGAAGATGGAAATCAGGGTGGTGTATCTACAAGCCAAGCAATGCTGAAGATTGTTAACAAATTGCTGGAAGCTCAGAAGCATCATGGGACAGTCTCCCTTAGAAGGAATTTGGTCTCAAGATTGCAACAGAAAACCTGCCTGAGTTTCCAGTCTGCCTGTCTTGTCCTTCAGATTTCAGAATCAAGGCTGTAATGTCCCAGGGCATGGCAGTGTCTCTGGGCGTGGTGATGCACACCTGTAACCCCAGCATTTGGGAGGGTGAGGCAAGAGGAAGGACACGAGTTCAAGGCTAGTCTGGTCTACATAGCAAGTTCCAGGCCAGCCTGGGCTACACAGTGAGACGCTGTCTCAAGAAAAACCAAAGTTGGTTGGGGAGACTATAATGCTAAGACTTATTTGAATCTCCAGGCTGCTAGTTTGTCCCACAGATTTCAGGATTGCTAGCCTCCTCAGCTACATGAGCCAATTCCTTAAAATAAATCTCACCATCAGACACACACACACACACACACACACACACACACACACACACACCCTAATGGTTCTGTTTCTCTGGGGAAACTTGACTAATTTCACCTTAATAGTAAAGCCCCAGTTATTTTTAAAACAAAGGTCAGAATATGTTACTCTACAGCCATAGACTTTCTATTGACTTCTCATTCCAAAGTAAAATCTAAAAGCTCTAACTGTATCCTTCAAAGCACTACATGAATGGTCCACCTGCCTTTTAAATCTCTTCGTCCTATGTAGTTGTCCCTCCAATATTAGTTTCTCCATAGCACTTGTCACCATCAGGCATATATATGTAAGAAGTTTGTTTGTAAGAAGTAAGGAGTAGTTTTGTCTCTTGTTCACCGCTGTCTTGATAGTGCTTAAAACAATGCTTGGAGCCAGGCACAGTGGCCCACACCTGTAATTCCAGGGACTTGGGAGGCGAAGACAGGATGATTGCAAGTTTAGGGTTAAAGGTAGCCTGCGTAACTTAGCAAGATCCTGACTCAAAATAAAAAGTAAAAAATGGGCTGGGGGAGCAGCTCAGTGGGAGAGCATTTGCAAAAAATGTGTAATGTCCTGGGTTCAACCCCCAAGTATAGCAAAAACAAACAACTAAACCCCAACCAACCAAACAAAAGACAACCCCCCAAAACAAAAAACAAAAACAAATAAAAGGCTAGTGCTTGGCACTGAATAAAGTGCTCAATAAATATTTGGTGGAAAATGAACTAAAAGCAAATGTTATTTAAGAGCCATAAGATGGGCTGGAATTCTGGCACATGCTGTAACATAGATGGACCTTGAAACCATCCTGCTAAGTGAAAGAAACCAGATACAAAAGGAAACGTGTTGTATGATTCCATTTACACAAGGTACCAGGAATAGGCAAATTCATAGAGACAGAAAGTAGAATAGAGGTTACTAGGGGCTGGGGAGAGGGGGAAATGAGAAGTTATTGTTTGACAGGTACAGAATTTCTGTTTGGGAAGATAAAGAGTTCTAGAAGCAGACAGTGGTGATAGTTATAGAACATTGTGAATGAGCCTAATGCTATTAGATAATATGTTTAAAATGGTGAATTTTGTTATTTACATTTTACCACAGTAAACAAAATCACTTCAAAAGTTTTTAAGAGGGGTGGGGGTCTAGGTTGGTGGTAGAGTACTTACCTAGCATTGCAAAGCCCTGGGCTCATCCCCAGTGCTTAAGAAAGTGAAAAGGCAAACAAGCAAGCAAACTCTTCAAGGTGTGAGCTTCCAGTCCACCCATCCACCCAGGGACAAAGGACAAAGGACAGCTGAGTTAATCATTCCCGATTCTGTCACTGAGCTTTCACCCATCTTTTTGAGGTTCTCTCACCTTGAGTGCTGCTGCCATCACTCAGAGTGTTTGTATGATAGAAGCCGGGTATGGTGGCTCACACCATGGAGATGTAATCCCAGCAACTCAGGGGGCATAGAGGCAGGAGGATTGCAGGGGGAGGGTCGTAGGTTTGAGGCCAGAGGTAGCCTGCATAATTTAGCAAGACCCTATCCCAAGATTAAAAGTTAAAAATGGGCTAGAGGGACAGCTCAGTGGTAGAGTACTTGCAAAGCATATGTAAATGCCCTGGGTTCAACCCTCAAGTACTAAAAAAAAAAAAAAAGTTTGTAAGGTGGACATTGGCTATGTCCATGCTACTCCCAATATTTGGTGAAACATAGATTGTGACATGGGGATAAAGGAAGAGAGAATAGGAGGGACCAGACCAAGAAGGGTCCTTTTCTTTTTTAAATATATAAAATCTTTTATTATAGGCAATATTCATTCATACACTACACATTAATTACCAACAGTCTAAGTTTAATCTTTAAAAATCTTCATTTAAAGAACAAAAGACCATGAAATAAAATTTGAGTCAATTAATCATTTTTCAAAATATTCCCAATGCACATTATCCTCAGTTCTCTTATTCAAAGGAAACAAAGGGTCTTTAAGACACATCTTTTGCCACTTTTTTTTTTTTTGAGACAACTCTCTCTACTGTAGCCCAGGCACGTGATCCTCCAGCTTCCACCTCCCAAGTGCACCACCACATCCTGCCTTAGTCATAATTTCAATAGCATTTATTGAATGTCTCCTGTGTATCAGGCAGTGTCCCTAGCCTTGGAATTCAGACTGACTGAGAAAGGAAACAGGCTGCTCTCAAGATGATGTGGTAAATCAGAGAGTAGGAAGAGTCTATGTAGACTAACTGGGGCAAGCAAGACAAGATATGGATTTAAGATTTGTTTTAAAAGCATTAGGAAGTCACTAAAGGGCTTAACAGCCTGCAGCTGTAGCCCTGTGGCATCCGATCCCATCAGATCTCAGAAGCTAAGCAGGGTCGGGCCTTGGTTAGTACCTGGATGGGAGACCGCCTGGGAACACCAGAAGCTGTAGGCTTGGGAGAAGGACCTGGCAACCCCTCCCAAAAATCAATCTGCCATTGAAAACCCTATGAACAGCAGAAAAGCACTGACAATAGTATTTCCCCTGCTGTACAGAGAGTCTCTATGAGTCGGATACCGACTTGACCGCACCTAACAACAACAAGAAAGGGCTTAAAGAGAGTGATGTGATCTGATTTCTACTGGCTGTGATATGCTGGAGTGAATCTAAGGGGTGGGTCAAGGGTTTGTTGTTGTTTTTAGGTGCTGCTGTTGAGTCCTATTCAACTCATAGTGACCCTGATAGGGTTTTCAGTGGCTGATTGTTTCGAGATTGCCTTGGGAGTAGATTACCACATCCTTGCAAACCAGGACCTCAGAGACTACAGAGTGGTACTCTACCAACTGTGCTAAACCCCAGCCCCCAGTCCAGTGTAGGACTGGTGAAATGGGACACAATGCACTGGCCCCGTGGGGATAAGATGACCCAGACAGCTAAGGGAAACAAAGATATAAAGAAACAGAGCTGACACACATTTTAGAGGTAGAATTTATAGGACTCCAGGTGAATGATATGAAGAGGCTGAGAAAAAGGAAATGAACGATAACTTCTAGTTTGCTTGCCTGAGCAGGTACATAGCTTTCTGAAATGAGGAAGTCTGGGGTTGGGAAATCAAGAATCCTCCTAAGCATAGATTTTTGAGATGCCTGAGTCACTCTAATGGAGATGTCAAGTAGGCTGTTGTAAGGGAGTCCTGAGGTCAGAATAGGTGTCTGGGTAAGAGAGCAGGAAATGTAAGTTTGGGAGTTATTGGCAAAAAAATGGTATTTAAAGCAATTGGGATTGGGTGAGATCCCTGGGGGGTGGGGATGAGTGGAGCAGAGGTGAAAGGTGGAGGGGTGATTGAATCCATCTAAAGAGTTTGAACCATGTCCAAGTGGAAATGGAGTCACTGATAACAGTTAATCAGGATCATGATTAGGTTTTAGAAAGATAGTTTTGCCCTCTGGTGTTACTTAGAATCACACATGACTGATTTTTGGAGAAATTATCATAAGTTGATCTTGTTCTTAGGTGCTTTCGAGTTGGTATCTGACTCATAGGGTTCCTATGCACAACAGATGAAACAGTGTTATCAGTGCTTCTCTGCTATTCGTAGGGTTTTCAATGGCTGATTGTTTTTTGGGAGTGGGTTGGCAGGTCCTTCTGCCAAGCCTACAGCACCTGGTGTTCCCAGGTGATCTCTCATCCAAGTTCTATCCAGGTCCAACCCTGCTTAGCTTCCAAGATCTGATGGGATCGGATGCCACAGTGGTATGGCTGCAGGCATCAAGTTGATCTAGGAAAGTGTTAAATGGGATGGAGATAAGTGAAGAAATCTAGCGATAACTTTGAGCAGTGTGGACAAAGCTTGGGGATGGAGTTGAGATGTGAAATAAGAACAAAACAAGGTCAAGGATTATGCTGCATACTTCCAGGTTGAGGCTGGGTGGATGATGGTACATAGGGAGCTAGAAAACTTAGGAAAAGAAGAAGTGAAGGAAAGGAAATACATGCTATTTTTGAAGTATGGGGTTTAGCTCATTTGGTAGAGCACTGCATTGCACTCTCTGAGGCCCTGGGTTCGATCCCCAGCACCACAAAAATGGGAGAAGGATGTGGCAGTCCACTCCTGAAGCAATCCCCAAACAA
Organism: Pedetes capensis; assembly: GCA_007922755.1. Lineage (NCBI taxonomy): Eukaryota > Metazoa > Chordata > Mammalia > Rodentia > Pedetidae > Pedetes > Pedetes capensis. The sequence continues at coordinate 65,756 of VMDO01004442.1, read as the reverse complement.
TCAGCCATTGAAAATTCTATGAATAGCAGAGAAGCACTGATAATAGTACCGGGCATGGCACAGTGTCAGGGAGTGTTTCATTTTGCTGTACACAGGGTCATTATGAGTCAGACCTGACTCTACAGCACCTGTCAACAGCAACATGCTAGACATGTAAACCTGGATGTTTAGTAGATATTATTATACATGTGTAGGCTGCAGCAGATAAAGCTGAGTGCACTCATAGACTTGTAAGGCTCAAAGCCATTGGCACAGCCCAGGTTAGCCAGGGAGAATGAGTCAAGTGAGAAGACAAAAAGGCCAAGCATGAAAACCTAGGAAATAGTTCTAATATTTCAGAGTCAATAAAGGAAGAGGAATTTGGAAATGAGGCTGATAAAGTGCAGCCAAAGAAGCAGAAAGGGAGCAAAATATAACAGACAGCACTTACAATGTTCCAGACACTATTTATATGATGTGCCATTTACTCTTTTTTCAAAACCCTGCAAGTAGGTATTTGTCTCGTCTGCATTTACAGAAGACCATAAAGATTTCACAGACCCACAGATGGGAAATCACTTGGCTTAGGTGTCGAATCTAGAGAACAGGAGAGCAGGTTTGAAGGAATTTAAGGAAACTGGGGCTATTGGTTTCTAACCTTTTGATCTTTAGTGAAAAGAATGAGGTGTGTGTGTGTGTGTGTGTGTGTGTGTGTGTGTGTGTGTGTGTTACACATATTTGTATATGCCTAGACTATCTCTGGAATAACACAGCCACTGATAAAAGTGAACAGCAGTTGCCTTAGGTGGAATGGAAACTTACTGCCCTATACTGTATACACTTTTATTCTTCATATTATTGTAATAAAGAGTAAACTTTTTCCTTCTTTCTACCCTCCCTTCCTCTCTCTCTCCCTCCCTCCCTTCTTTCTTTCCTTCCTTTCCTCTCTTTCTATTCAACATGGCAGATTGTAGCCATCCCTACTCCCCTTCCCCTCCAGTCCCACATGCGCACAAGCTGATAGGACAGCCAGTCCCAGGACACCCTCCTCTGGCCACTGTTGTTGTTAGGTGCCATCAAGTCGTGTCCAACTCATAGCGACCCTCATAGGGTTTTCAATGGCTGAGTGCTTCGGGATTGCCTTGGGAGTGGATTGCCAGGCCCTTCTCCCATTTTTGCGGTACTGGGAATTGAACTCGGGACCTCAGAGACTGCAGCGCAGCACTCTACCCACTGAGCTAAATCCCAGCCCCCTCTGGCCACACATGGGTGATAATAGATGCGCTTGGGACCCTGCTCCCTCTTCCCTTTCCCTGTGGCTAATTCTGAATATTCAAATAAAAAAATGCGAATTAAAAAAAAATGGCAAGAATACAAAAAGCCCACATGCCAAAGTCTTAAACATTAAACATTAAACATCTTCCTGGGCTTCCTCCTGTCCCCTATTTTTGCTTTTTCCTTGGCTCACTGAAAAGAGAAAAAAAAAGAAGTAAAATAAAGCCTGTGCTTTGCTTCTGCCACAGTCTGTATCTCAAGAGAGTGAGAATGGAATTGTGATTACATACAACATCACCATATTGAAAAGAAATATTCGAAGCTGGATATGGGAGTACATGCCTGTAATCCCAGCACTTGGGTGGCTATGGCATGACTTCAAGGCCAGGGTGGGCTACAAAGTGAGCTCCTGTCTAAAAAAAAAAAAAAATTCAAAACTCATTAAAGATATATTTTCTGGGATCTCTAGCTCTATAAAAATTGCATTTGTCCAAGCCATTATGTTTTCTTGTCATGGAGTTTATGGTTAAAAACATTTAGTATGAGCCAGGTATGGTGGCACATGCCTGTAATCCCAGCCATTTGGGAGATGGAGGCAGGAGGATTGTGAGTTTGAGGCCAGAGAAAACCTGCGTAACTTAGTGAGACCCTGTCTCAAAATAAAAATTTTAAAAGGGGTTGGGGTGCTACTTAGTGATGGAGCGCCCTGGTTTCAATACCCCAGTGTCAAAAAAACTTTAGTATGCACATTTATATGTGTTTTACCAAAATATTCCTAATAAAAACTCTACTATATTTTGCATAATTATCTTTATCATAAAAATAATTGACTTTTTCAAACTCTGAGATATGGAGACTTACAAAATACTTTCTCACATTCTTTCAATAATCTCCCCCTCCCTCCCAAGTCAGTGAATAAACTGCCAATCAATAAGGTTAACTGATTTCTGTTTGCACTAGTAAGGAGCAGAACTTGCCCTCAACCTCTACCTCCTGACCCATGGTCTTGACATCTAGGAGACAAAGTCATTATAACAATAACTTATTGTTCTTATTACTGTGAGGTACTGGGGGAGAGAACCTAGGGTCTTGTGCATGTTAGCCAAGGGCTCTGCTACTAAACCACACCCCCGTCCAATGCAGTCATTACTTATGCTCATGATCTACGGCAGTGATATTGTTCATATTCTCTCTATGTCTAAGATTCTTTAGTAGTTAAGAACCTTTGACCACATTAATTCTCTTAAATTAAATCCTAACTTTTCATTTTCCTCACAAAGCATGAGAATTCCATGATTAGTTATGCTTCTCCTACATGGGAGATTAAATCACTGACTTCAGTTCCATAGGCACCACATCTGTTAGTCACATAGCTGTGAATTCTCTTTCCTTAGTAAATTAATTTTCTGTGGTCATAAAATATTTTCTTGCTGGTGCCATGGGACATGCACCAACAACTCAGGAGGCTGAGGCAGGAGGATCACAGGTTTGAGGCCAGAGGTAGCCTGTGCAATTTGAGACAAGCCTGTGCCTTGTCTCAAAAAGTAAAGAAGTGGCTGGGGATATGGCTAAGTAGTGTTGTGACTACCTAGCATATGGGTTCAAATCACCAGGTTTGAAAAAAAAAATACAGATTCTATAATGGCCTGATTTACTTTAAACTAGGGAAGAATATTTCAGGTACCAATAGCAGTAGAGATCATAGAAGCCCTGACATTTTAGAGGTAAAGACATCCATAAAAGTGAAGCATTAGGAGATATGCCTCATATATAATAAAAGACACATTTGGTTAAATCCATGGAGTTCAGAATATTGATATTTGGAAATGAAATAAAATACAGTTAGAATGGTGTAATTTTCTAAGTTTCTGTTTATTATTTATTTTTTCAAGAAAGTGTCTCATTTTAGTGTAGCATAGCTTTATAAAATGATTGATAGTCATTGTCTAATATGACTGTAAATCATGCATTTATTTTTTACTTCATATATAGTTTCCTGTAAGAAAATATCAAGAAGGTCCACAAGGGTTCATATTATAATATTTCATCCTAAGGCTTTTCAAAGATTGCTGTCAGTAACAATGAGAAATGAAAAATCCTCTTAATACTATAAGCTGGTGGAAGGAAATGCAAGCATGAAAAATGCAAGGCATGGCACTGCTTCAGAATGAAAATACTTCTCTTTCTTGCATTGGTTATACATAAAATATAAGTTTCCAACCCCACTCTGTGTGAGGCCTGACATTCCCCCAGGTGGCTGCTCTCCTGAGGCGCTTAGTGAAATGAAGAGAAGTGGAAGGGAGGGGCGCAGATGCCACAGTGGAAAACTGACTGCAAGTTTCCCTTATGGCTTTGGAGACTACCTTCCTCTTCCCTACAGTGGTACCCACAGGATGCTGAGGAGGGATTTCTAACCAGCTTACATCTGGGTTCAGCATGGTGTCCTCTGTCTGATCCATCCTCTGGCTCTGGGCCCCTTTCTCAGGACACCCTATTCCCACCAAGCCTCTGCTCTTCTTTAAAGCAGAAGCCCAGCACAATTCCCAGAGCCAGCCGCTTCCCCAGGCAGGCTCTTAATTAAATCACGGTGGCCTCCGGCATAGCTCCTGCCTTCGTGTCTACTCAGTACTGCTGTCCACTCTGTTCCCTCCCTGCTGCAGGCAGGTGATCCTTCCATAGGATCCTGCTCCTTCCCTCCTTTCACCATTCTGTGGATCCTCATTTCTCTACAGGATGAAGTTCAAGGGAGTTCACATGGCCTGGCAGAGAAGAGCTCTTGTGATCTGCTGATCTGCACTGCTGGTCCTTCTTTCTTTCTCTGTTCCTTTGCACTCAGAAACGGGTGTTCTCCAGTCTTGTTACTACTCTTTCAGTTCCTAAAATCTCCTCCTTCATTCTCAGTCTGGGGACTTACCGGGTCCTCTGCCCAGTATACTTGCCTTGCCCATTCCCCTCCTCTTCCTTTCTCCTTGGGCGCTTTCCTACTTAGCCTTCAAGTACCAGCTTCGATGCCATTTCCTTGGGGAAAGTGCTCCCAAATTGGTTCACTGTCTGCTGGGTTTTCTCTTATCACAGGCACTTAACTGTTCTATTTGGGGATGGTCTGCACTTAGTGTTCTGTTTGGGGATGGTCTGTTTCCCCCTGGATGCTAAGCTCTGAGAACATCAGAACTTTGGCTTATTCAGACTTATATCTAAAAAACCTAAGCAGTATTGGGACATAATGTATATCCAGTGAACACTTGTTACCTGAAGGAACTCAGAAACAACATGATCTGGACTTGATAGTTGTTGAATCAGGGTAATGGGCATACAGGGTTTTGTTATGCTATTTTTCTCTACTTTTATATATGTTTGACATTTCTTGTAATAAAAGTATTTTTTAATATGTGCTTTTACATTTCTAAATATTATATCTCATATTTTCTTCAATCTCAGTAGACCAGAGGCTAGAATAGAAGCTGCCACAGTTGCTGGAACAAGCCTTGCAAGTAAGGATTCATAAAAACAGGTGTTCAGCAGGGTGAGGTGGCACATGCTTGTTATCCTAGTGACTCCAGAGGCAGAGGAAGGAGGATCGCAAGTTCAAGGCCAGAGGCAGCTTGCATAACTCAGCAAGACCCTGTCTCAAAATTTTTAAAAAAGGAGGTGGCTGGGGGTACAGCCCAGTGTGTAAAGCATGTATGAGGCCCTGGGTTCAACCCCCAAATACCATAAATAAATAAGTAAATAAATAAATAAAGGTGTTCAGAGAAGGCCTGCAGCAAAATGATACTCAGTTTGTCCCCATGGCCCCAGGCCAGATCTTCTAATTTCATGCTGGTGGAGCCGGAAAATCAACAAACAGATGGTGAGAACAAGGGAAGACGCTGTTCTATCCAAAGTGGACAATTTGTGTCAGGGCTCAGGAAGGCTCTCCAGGCTTTGTAGCTTTTCCAGGGGTTCCTAATGAGCCAGGCTTTATGCAAGCCTCACTAGGGCATGCAGGGCCTGTCATTCTCTGGCTTCCCCCTCTTCTGGCCCTGCTGCTGGGAGAACTTGTGAGCAGTCATTGATTTCTTTGAGTTGGATGCGACTGAATTAGACTGCTTTGCTTGGCGTTTTGAAAGAGATATTTTTCTTGGGGACATTGGAGATTGGCACTGCCTTGAAATTACAGATTTTGAGGACCATTCAGGACTCATAACTCACATTAATTTCTTTCAGGACATATAAGAGGTTTGTCTGAAAGGAGATTTTAACAATTTTAGTTTGAAGAGATCAAGAAATAACATAATACTGCTGATTAAGGTTTCATTTACCCAGTGGGAATGAAGTAAGGAACTAATGCATTTCTATCTACTGATTAAATGGCCAGTGAACATTGACTGGGCTCTTACCATGTGCCAAGTAAGTATGAGCCCCTTGCAAATGGTGCTAACTAGGTTAGCAACCATTGGAAAGAAACTGGCCGCAAATCAAGCAGGCTAGGTTGCAGGGGTCTCCTAGGATGGCAGCACAGGACTAATGGGAACCTGGAGCCATGGATGCAGGGTTTTTTAATCTACTTATTATTATTATTATTAAAGTATCTGACTTTTAAAAAGACCCCCTATCTTTACAGTTTGCTGAAAACATTTTTCAGGTCTAGGGGGTTGAACCCACTGCATCACACACGCTAGGCAAGTGCTCTCCCACTGCGCTGCAGCCCCAGATCAATTTTTATTTTGTATCTTGAGACAGAGCCTTGTTAAATTAGGCAAGTGGACTCTGCCCTTGAACTCTTGTTCCTCCTGCCTCAGCCCCCTGAGTTGCTGGGATTACAGGCCTGCACCACTGCATCCAGGATGGGTTTTTTTTTTCCAGTGTTGGAGATTGAGTCCAGGGCCTTGAGCATATTAGGCAAGCCCTCCACCACTGAGCCGTACTCCTAGCCTGGGGATTTTCACATATTTATCTCATTTGATTTTTTTAAAAAACAACTCATTAAAATTATATGTAAGAGGTATTATTGTCTTGGTTTTATACATGATAAAACCAATATGCAGAGAATGAAATCCAACTTAGATTTGAATTAAAAAAACTAGTGCTTGTGATTTCAAAGACATTACTCTTCATGCCATCAAGTTACTTCTTGGTGGCAGTTTATAACAAAAGGGTTTGTATTACTGAAATGTTTTCATTGGTAGAAAAGGGTATTTTTCAAGTAACCAAAGTTTAGTGAGTTACAACCAAGCCTCAGGTTTTACTAGTTGGAAATCCTGCAATGCTTGAACTCCACCAGATGTTAATACTCATCATCCTTTTACTCTCTGCTAAAAAAAAAAAAAAAAAAAAAAAAGGCACAGTATTAGAAAAGCAGAGCCCAGAAAGCTTTTGGGCTACTGAGAATGATTTTTGCATCTGGGCATGAGTACAGGGTTGTGTGGTGAGAAGGACCAGCTCAGCTCTGAATCTTGACTTAGGGAGAAGGAATGTGAAAATATAATGATCCCTCTGCCCCCTGCCCCCAGTATCCTAAAATCCAAAAGCATTCATTTATTTTTTCTCTCTAGTGTGATTTCATACATCGAAACAATAGCCCATTTCTGACAGATGGGACAAAGCAGAGTTGCAACCTGGCCTTTGACCAAGACTGAATAGAAAAGGAGGATGTTTTGAAGTGAAGAGGGAACACAGGAACACTATAATCAATGGAAGCAGCCAGTGCTAGAAGCAGCTGGTATTTGGACTAGGATAGAGTGTGGCTTCTGGGGAGGGGCCGAAAATAGCTCTAAACTCCAAGTCTCCTGCTCAGATTTTATATGGCCCAAATTACATCATTAGAAGCTCACTCCTTTGGAGCCAATATAAGTGTTCCCTGTAGATTTCATGAATAGGCATGATATATTAACTCATTTCATCTAAACTCATGTGAACTTGAATTTTATTATTTTTTCCTAAAGAGAGAAACCAGACTAGAAAAGGAGGTATGTCTGGGGATGTTGGGAAAAGATCTATGGAAAGGAAGGGTGGGTGAGAGAGAGGAAGGCAAACTTCTCTCATCTGCTAGTTTGGCACAGGTTAATGGGCCTGGTGATCCTGTCCCTCACACCTTCCTCATCTTCACCCTACTTACCTCAAGAACTATAAAGAACATGCATGGGACAATGACTAGCCTCCTAAAGCATAGACTCCCCAGGGCCAACAAGTGATGGACAATGTCTGATTTGCTTCTACAAAACTGCAGCTCTGGGAAGGGGGACACTTTCAGACATTAATGGCCCTAATAAGTTATAAAATAAGTCAGTTTGTAGCTATGTTTTTTGTTTGTTTGTTTTGTTTTGTTTTGGTACTGGGGATTTGAACCCATGGCCTCATGCTTTGTAAGCGCTCTACAGCTTAGCTGCACCTCAGCCTGTTTTTAACTTTTTATTTTGAGACAGGGTCTCTCTAAACTACACAAGCTACCTCTGGCCTTGAACTTGTGATCCTCCTGCCTCTGTCCCCCAAGTTGCTGGGATTACAGATGTGTGCCACCACATCCAGCCAGTTTGCAGCTATTTTTAAAGAAAAGAAAAAAGCAGCAAAAAGGAAGCATTAGTACTTGGCTTCTATTTGCTGACTGTATGATTATTTTTCAGTCTTTCAAAGTCATTCTGCAACAAAAATATCTACATAATTAGGAGCATGTCCCCCATGGATGGTGCTAAGGACAATGAAGTCCTCCTTTCAACTGAAAATCTCAAAAATGTATCTTTTAGGACATGTCAACCTCCGAGTAGATGGTTACAAAACAAAGTCCCAAATCCAACTTGCAAAAGTAGAAACAGCAGATCTATTATAGGATGCAGAAATGTGATGTGAAAGTGGTAATATTGAAAGCTTTGATAACTTCTTTCAAGCAATGCTTTATTAAATTTACTTGGTCATATTTTGTTCAGTTATTTTTACACAACTTCAATGTTAACTACACAATGTATTGATAACTTGCAGGGGAAAATCCTGAGGTTGGGAATCAGATGATCTACACTGGATCTGGCCTGCCTCAAGAGAACAGAAAGGGCCACATGAAAACTCCATAGCCATCTGGGTCCCCCAGGGAGTGGGGATCTGTAACTCTGGACTTTAGAGAGGACCCATCCATACATATTTTGCAGTATATGATGGTAGGAATAGAGGACAAACAGGGAAGATGCATGGATTTATCTCTTGGATATTAGTATAAAGGGTGAATTGTTGTTAGGAGCCGTCAAGTCGGTGTCCGACTCATAGTAACCATAAGTACAATAGGTGAAACAGTATTAGTGCTTCTCTGCTATTCAGAGGATGTTCAATGACTGATTGTTTTTTGGTAGTGGGTTGCCAAGTCCTTCTCCCAAGCCTACAGCACCTGGTGTTCCCAGGCAGTCTCCCATCCACGTAGTAACCAGGCCTGACACTGCTTAGCTTCCAAGATCTGACAGGATTGGACACCACAGCGCTATGGAAAGAAAGGGTGAGTAAGCGCAGGATGAGGTGGCCCATACCTGTACTCCCAACAACTCAGGAGGCAGAGACAGGAGGATTGTAAGTTCAAGACCAGAGAAGGTCTGCATAATTTAGTGAGACCCTGTCTCAAAAAAGTTAAAAAAAAAAAAAAAAAAGGCTGGGCATGCAGCTCAGTGGTCCAGCACTTGCATAGCCTGCAAGTGCAAAGCCCTGGGCTCAACCCCCACTACCATAAAAAATAAATAAATAAATAGAGAGAGAGAGAGAGAGAGAGAGAGAGAGAGAGGAAGGAAGGAAGGAAGGAAGGAGTGAGTAATAGAATATAAATGCCAGAACTCAAACATCCAAGTCAAGGCTGTCTCCTTTGTGTTGTGATTGCTCTGGGATTCCTATAAGCTTGTTTAAAGTTGCAGTTGCTCCAAACATGTGCAAGACTATTTTAAGGTTTTCAAAACATATAGAATGGCCAGAGGTAATTGGTCCAGGGTAGACATCACATCCCTCCTAGGCCGGATTTTCTCTCCTGGGCATTTGAAATGAGAACATGGAGATACAATGATTAGAGGCTTTTTGCTGCTTAGTTATCTTTCTAGCACCTTCCATAGACTGCTGGACTATGGACTCAGGGCCTGAGCTGCCAGTCTCCTACATACTTATTGTTCTATTTACCTTGCAGTCTTATCCATTTTGAACAGACAGTTACAAAAATGTGAGACAGTGTTTATAATATTTTAGTTCATTTTCAGTTTTATTTTGAATAAATATCCTCAGATTGGTGTATCACTTGAAAATGAATGCTGATTTATTTTTAGCACTGAAAATTCAATATCACATAAGCAGCTAGGTGCTATGGCACATGCCTGTAATCCCAGCCATTCAGGAAGCTGAGGCAGTTTGAGGCCAGAAGCAGGCTGAGCAACTTAGTGAGACCCAGTCTCAAAAGAAAAAAATTTTAAAAGGGGGTTAGGGGTGCAGCTCAATGGTTGAGTGCTCTGGGTTCAATTCCCAGTACAGCTATAAAAAATCATATCAGCAAAATATACCCTTATGGGAAAACATATTTGGTTACATAATTTATGTAAAATTGAATTATGTCTATAGTCTGTGATTTGGGTTTCAATCTTGAATATTTGAATATATTCCAATTGTCATTATATGATTTAAACTATTATCCTGCCAACATATTTCCTTCATCTTAAAAATTCACTTTCTAATAGTTTTTAAAGAAGTGGCTATAATGCCATTATGTAGAAGTTACTGAAATAAACTCTTAAATGGCACAAGTTTGATCTGAATTACATTTATCTATAGAATGGAAGAAAATGGATTTCTATAGAACCTATAGCAAACTCACTCTCTAAATTTCCCAGTGAAGTTCATCTATATCTTTACAATGTAAGAAATCAATATTTGAATATAAATTTTCTAAGGTGTTCATACGGAAGTCAAATGATTTTTAAGACCTTTCCAACAGTGGAAATTAAAATTAGATATGATTTTTTCCTCTCACTACTTTAAACTTCCAGCTTAAAGTTTAGCTCAAACTTAACGTTTAGCTCAAAGTTTTCATATGTTAATGAACATATGAAAAAAAAAAACCTATATTGAGGTCAACCAGGATTTTGCAGTATGTTTTTAAGACTCCCACACAAGATCCTTTGTTATTTATTTATTTATTTATTTACTTATTTATTTATGTTACTTGGAGGCTGAACCCAGGGCCTCAAACATGCCTTGCAAGTGTTCTTACCACTGAGCTGCCCCCTTAGCCCATTTTTTCTTTTTTCTTTTGAAACAAGGTCTTGCTAAGTTACACATGCTGCCTCTGGCCTTATCCTTCTTGATCCTCCTGCCTCAGCCCCACTGAGTCATTGGGATTTCATACATGTACCACTCTGCCCAGCAACTTTGCCATTTTAAGAGATTTTTCTGAAAGGTGAAGGTGAATCATACTATCCATCAAATGTTTACTAGGAAGCATTTACTAGTAGTTACCATTGTGATTGGGCTGGGATTTAGCTCAGTGGGTAGAGCACTGCACTGCAGTCTCTGAGGTCCCGAGTTCAATTCCCAGTACCACAAAAATGGGAGAAGGACCTTGCAATCCACTCCCAAGGCAATCCCGAAACAGTCAGCCATTGAAAACCCTATGAGGGTCCGCTATGAGTCGGATACCGACTCCCGACTCCACGGCACCTAACAACAACAACAACAACCATTGTGATTGGGAGAAGGACATGGCAATCCACTCCCAAAGCAATCCAGAAACAATCAGCCATTGAAAACCTTATGAGGAGCCGGGCATGGTGACCTATGCCTGTAATCCCAGTGGCTCGGGAGGTGGAGGCAGGAGGATCACAAATTTGAGACCAGAGGCAATCTGCATAACTTAGTGAGACCCTCTCTCAAAAAGTAAAAAATGGCCTGGGGGTGCAGCTCAGTGGTCCAGCACTTGCAGAGCATGCAAGCATAAAAAAAAAAAAAAAAAAAAAAAAAAAAAAAAAAAAAAAAAAAAAAAAAAAAAAAAAAAAAAAGGAAAAGAAGAAAAAAAAGAAAACCCTATGAGGGTTGCTAGGAGTTGGATTTGACTTGATGGCACCTAACAACAACAACAAGCCATTGTGATGGCTGGGGTTAAGCTCAGGTGGTAGGGTGCCACACTGCACTCTCTGAGGCTCTGGGTTCAGTCCCTAGCACCCCAAAACAATGGGAGAAGGATGTGGCAGTCTACTCCCAAAGCAATCCCGAAACAATCAGCCATTGAAAACCCTATGAGGGTTGCTATCTGACTCGACAGTACTCAACAACAACAAAACCATTGTGATATATAAAGAGAATGTGAAAAATTATATTTATTTCTTTGTTATTTAATTTTAAAGTATAAAGTCTAAATTCCAGTCTTGGCCTTCTTAAAAAGTCTTATTATTTTGTCAACTTTCAAACTAAATTAACAGAGTGACTGTGCTCATGAACTCTCATATCTATCACCCAGTTTTAAAAGTTAGTTGCCAATTTTGCTTCATTTCTTCCTCCTCTACCTCTCTCCTCTCCTGGATTATTTTACAGCAAGTCACAGATTAATGTCACTTCTTCCCCAAACACTTTCCAACCTCCCATTTCCTCTTGGACTTTTTGAGAGCAGAACCACAGTTCCACATAAACTGGATATTCTCTAGACAGGGAAGCAGTGCCCATGGCTCTCAGGCCTTCATTGCCTATAGGTTAAAAAAAAAAAGGGAACACATTAACAGTAGCTGATAATCTTTTGAACTTGCCCCAGCTGATTACTGAAGACTCTTCTCCCTTTCTCTTACCTGAAGTCTTCTTGGTTCTTTCTAGAAATACCCAAGATGTATGCATGTACTTGTAACCATGTTCTCCCTGCAATCATATGCTATCCCCATCCACTTTTTTTTCTGTACCAAATGTTAAACCCAGGGCCTTGCACATGGTAGACAAGGGCTCCACTATTGGGCTGCACCCCCAGCCCCTGCCCTTTTTATATTTAGATAAGGCCTCACTAAATTGCATAGACTACCTCTGGCCTTGAACTGGTGATCCTCCTGCCTCAGCCTCCTGAGTAGGTAAGACGACAGGCATGTGCTTTGGTGCCCAGTGCACTTCTCCTTTTTCTCGCACCGACACCTCTGGCATGTTGTGATATCACCTTGTAAAGCCATTGACTTTCTCAACTCAATGTATGTCCAAAAAGCACAGATCTATATTACATATTCTTTTATGTATGCATATGTGTACATATATTTTAAAATATTGTTGTTGTTGTTAGGTGCCATCTAGTCGGTATCCAACTCATAGCGACCCTCATAGGGTTTTCAATGGTTGACCGTTTCGGGATTGCCTTGGGAATGGATTGCCAGGCCCTTCTCCCATTTTTGTGGTGCTGGGAATTGAACTCAAGACCTCAGAAACTGCAGTGCAGCGCTCTACCAACTGAGCGAAATCCCAGCCCTATTTTAAAATATATGCATACATAAATATATATCTTTCTATATATATGTACACATATTGTTTTCTGATAAATACAAGATGCTTTATAGTATTCCCCCCTTATCTGCAGTTTTGCTTGTGGTCGTCTCCATTGCCAACAGTCATCTATAGTCTGAAATACAGAGGGTGCCAAGAAAAGTATACACAGTTTAGCTGGTAAAATTATACTACTTGATATACACCAATAACAAAAGGTGAATACAAGTCATGTTTGACTTCTGCAATTACAAGAGGTGTTCAAAGTGGTTATATTGTAATTCTGTTCCACTTTGAAAAGCAATACATAGGTAACAGCTCTTAAAATGTTTAAATATTTTTTTTGGCACCCTCAGTATTAATATTTGTCTTGATTCTTTGAACAGAGAGACCACATTCACATTGCTGTTGTTATAATTGTTTGATTTCATTATTAGTTAATATTAATCTCTGTCTCATTTATAAATTAAATTTTATTATCGTTATATATGTAGAGGAAGTTGCATGGTGCATAAAGAGGTCTCACATACCCGCTGGGAGTCTTGGAATGTATTCTCTGCTGATAGGGGAGCTCTACTGTACTTTTTTGGAAGGCATTTGAGTTTTCTATTTATGACTATTCCTGCCGCCAGCAGGTGTTTTTTCCCCACTAACGATACTACTGCTTTATTGATACAATGGCTTCCCATTTTTCCTGGTGAGAAAGAATTCTAAACTTCATCTCTTAGGTGCTCAGATCAGCGTGGCGTGGGTGGGTTGGCGGAGTCTGTAAACGCTTCTGTGTACCTTGGGCTTCTCTGCATTCCAGCTGACTTTGCCATTAGACTGGCTGTGGCCCCACTTCTGGGCCAAGTGTGAATGTGAGGGGCAGCAGTGGGAGTCACCTCCCCGCGATATCCTAGGGCTTGCTCCTTACTGAGGTGACCTCGCCTGCCCAACAGATGTGGACAGGTTGTTTGAGTTGGGCTCTGTCCGTGGATTTTCCTCTGCTGCTCCTGCATACCGCAGACTAGTTATTTGACTTCCGATTCTCGATTCTGGAGGTGAGAAGTGCAAGGGCACAATGCTGGTGTGTGGTGTCACATTGCGGTGCAAAGTCTGAGTGACAGTGGGCCATGTTTATGACAACCCTCTCTTGTGATAACCAACCCTCTCTTGTGACAAGGACGATAATCTATGAAGGCTGCGCCCGGGTGACCCAATGGCTTCCCATTAGGCCCCGCCTCCCAACGCTGCTGCACCCAGGTCTGGGTCGCTCAAACCCCAACAGCCGCTAGCACTGGGGCTTTGATGATGGGTGTGTACTGTTTCTGCCAGTCGAGATGAAATGCAGTTATTTGCTTTTTGTAAAAACGTCATTCATTCCTTACATTTTTATGGAAATCTTACCAGGGATTATGAACATTCCCTTCTGCTACTCACTTCTAAGTTCATGATTGTTTCATCTATTCAATCATTGATTACTTTGAAAGGCAGTAGCTAGTATGAGATGCTTCTTCAAGGTTAGGGGTTGTCTGAATAGCAAAATTAGCTATATAACAGAAGTCTTGAAGGGTGATAACAAGCACTTCCTATGACAAGATGAAACATTTGACTTTATTTTGTTTCATTCTTTTAAAATCTATTTTCTATTTTCTAGTTGAAAAGTAAAAACTGTATTTGTGCAGGATAATGTAACATTTTGATATATGAAAACTGTTAAAAGATTAAATCAAGCTACTTAACATATCTATCTTCTTACCTACTTATTTTTGCAGGGGAGTCAAGAATGTTTAAAACTGTTTTAACCAATTTTGAATTAAACAATTCATTATTATTAACTATATTCAGCGTGCTGTACAATAGATTGGGAAAACTTATTTTTCCTCTTTAACTGAAACTTTGCACTCTTTGACCAATGTTTCCTCTTTTTCTCCTTGTTTTGTTCTTCTTGTCCCCTACTTCCTGGGTTCCATGAGGTTGAGGCTGAATAATCAAAGAGACATTTTCATTTTATCCAAAGCCTTCCTGTGGTACCCATCCAGGAAAACAGTGTAAGTGTGGCTCACGGAGACCGGAGGCCTTGGATCTGCAGCCTTTAGGCCTGTACTACTTCAGCCTGGATGGGAAAGACTCTACAGTAGGTGCTGGAGGACTGCCCATGAACCTGTGAGCGTGGCGGCAGACAGCATCATGACAAGACTCTAAATGAGTCTTTTCCTAAATGTGTTTGTGAACATCTCAGGTGTTAAACTAATTACTATGGAGTTCTTTTCAGAGGGTTTTCAGAAAGATAAGAAACAACTTTATTCTGCTCTGTGAACTCATACTTTCACAAATGGAGGCAGGATGGAATAATTTTACCTTCTGAATTCATAATGTTAAGATATTGGCTACTACAAGGTAATTGCTTTTTTACTAAGATATTTTATCTTTCTTTTTTTCCTCTAGCCTTTTCATCATAGAAAGCTCTGTTGTTTTTGTCATTGCCTTTAGGGGCCTTGAAACTTACTTTTCTTCTTTCATTGTATAGGGTCTCAAATAAGTGTTTTGTCAGCTGCTCAAAGAATTACATGTCAAGCTGGGCATGGTGGTGCACACCTGTAATCCCAGTGACTTTGGGGGCAGAGGCAGGAGGACCACAAGTTCGAGACCAGAGGCTGTCTGCGTAATTTAGTGAGACCCTGTTTCAAAAAATTAAAAAAAGAAATGGTTTGGGGGTACACATCAGTGGTACAACACTTGCACAGCATGCAAGCGCAAGGCCCTGGGTTCAACCCCCACTACCTCAATCAATCAATCAATCAATCAATCAAAAGAATCACGTCTTAAGGAGAATAACATTTAGAACCACACTCTTCAAAAGGCATTGGCATTGGAATTAGCTGGGAAATAATTTTGCAGACAAAGCTCTCTTGTCTAAGCTCTGATCACATTTATTAAGAAAGAGTTGTATCCATGGGTCCTCACCAGCATGGCTGTAATGCCCTCCCTCTTTTTCATGTCGAATACCTAGGAAGATGGCTGGTCTGGGGTATACCCTGCCTTCCATTTGCACTCCCTACCCTGAAAGCAAGCACAAATCCTGATGAAGAAAAAAAATTTGACGAACACAAGTGTGTGAGAGTGTGTGCATGTCTGTGCATGTGTGTGGGTGTTAGTACTAATTTAGTTTGTAGTAAATTAGTGGCCCATGTTGGAATATTTGAGGAAGGATACATAAAGATGCATTAAGAAGGCTAGACTTAAGCTCATGAAATTACAGTGTACTTTCTAAATCACCTTTGGAAGCTACCAAATTAGCATTGAAATCAGCCAGAAAAATCTAGATTCATATCACCACTCAGCTGACTTCACATCACATATGTAACCACAGCATTTCCAAACTTGTTTTCTCACCTCTAAAACAGGTCTGATGATATCTGTGCTACTGACTTAATGAAGTCAGTCAAGGATCCAAAAGAAAGGAACAACCAGAAGAACCACAGCAATGAATGTGAGCAATTAGTGTACAGATAACACCAGGCTAAACTGCCTTTGGAGGTTTTCTTTTCCTTTCTTTTTCTTTTTTTCATCTTGCAGTAATTATAAATTCACAGAAGGTTGCAAGAAAAATGTAAAAGGTGGTCCCATACACACTTTACCGGCCTGCAGCCATAGCCCTGTGGCGTCCGATCCCATCAGATCTTGGAAGCTAAGCAGGGTTGGGCCTGGTTAGTACTTGGATGGGAGACTGCCTGAGAACACTAGGTGATGTAGGCTTGGGAGACAGACCCTGCAACCCACTCCCAAAAATCAATCTGCTATTGAAAATCCTATGAAAAGCAGAGGAGCACTAACAATAGTGGTTCACCTGTTATACATAGGGTTGCTATGAGTCGGGTACCGACTTGACGGCACCTAACAACAACAACAACATGCACACTTCAACCAACTCCCTCCAATGGAGACTGCATAACTACAGTACAATATCAAAACCAGAAAATTGACTTTGGTGCAATTCTCAGAGATTGTTCAGATCTCATAAGTATCACATGCACTTGTGTGAGTGTGTGTGCACATGTGCATGTGAGTAGCTATATGCAATTTTATCACATACACAGATTTGTGTAACCTCCACTATAATCAAGATGCAGAATGGATCCATCCCCCTAAGGTTCCTACTAAAGCACTACCCCTTTATAGCTGCATCCACCACCTAATCTTTGGCAACTACTAATCTACTCTCCATCTCTATGATTTTATTTCAAGAATGGTATATAACTGAAATCACACATTATGTGATCTTCCAGGATTGGCTTTCTTTCCACTCCTCATTTCTCTGAGATCTACACAAGTTGTTTCACACAATTGTTCATTCCTTCTAGCTGTGTCATAGTATTCCATGGTATGGATGGACTACACTTTGTTTAATTATTCATCCCTGGAAGAGATTTTGGGATTTTGCTTTTGATGTTTGAGTGCTCTTTGTTTAGCCCTAGGTTACAAAGATCGCCCTCCCACACTATTTTTCCTAAATCTTTTATTGTTTCACATACAGTTATATAGTTAAGCCTATGATATATTTTGAATCAGTTTTTATACAAAGTGTGAGGCTGACATTGAAGAGTTTTGAAGGATTTTACTGCTGACTCCTGGACATTGAGACACATTTTAGACTATGTTCCCTTTTTTCTACTTCTCTGAGTTCTTGTTTGTTGACATTGTTTCATGCCTACCTTAAATTTCACTACTTTTATTCTTTTATTAGGCCTATTTCAGTTACTTTACCATATTGCTTACTCTATCCCTAATTTTTTTTTACTTCCATGCTGATTGAAAGAATGTAAATACATAGATATCCTATGTCACTAACTGGAGTCATGCTGATAATATGAAAATATGTTTGTCCTTCCCAACATATTGTAAGTCTACAGAGAGGAAGGAGCACACCTTTCTTTCTCTTTATTCCCCACAGCACCTAGCCCAAGGTTTTGCAGAGAGTAGGGATTCAATGATATTTGCAGAATCAAAATGAACTGTTACCAAATTTGTATTTTCTAGAAGAAAAACATGTGCCCTCTTTCTATGTTCAGGTGCAATATAGAAATATTTCTTTAAAAAAAAGGCAAAACTGAGAGAAAGGGCCAGTAGCTGCCGCCCCTCCCCCCCAACTGGACCACTCTCTGCTACTCTTACTCTTGCCTGCAGCTATACAGGGATCTGTTTACTAGGGTCAACAAGGTCAGGATGACAGCTTGAACTGCCCCACGCCAAGTGTATGTAGTTGGAAGATGCTATGGGAAGGTGTGCTGCTGATTCTTACATACTTTTCCATTTTTCTTGCTTTGGATTCCATTTAAAGCATACCCCATTATACATGTAGAACTTTAAACCTGTATATATGTTTGTGTGTATATGCATAGCATGTAAGAACATATGTATCCATATACAACACATATACACATAAAGCATGCTATATATAGTTATATAAAGTTGTACTATATATGTATTCACTATTTGTACAGTTGGCCTTCTGTATCTGTGAGTTCCTATCCTCCAGTTTTGCATCCATGAATTCAGCCAAGCACAAATTGAGAAAGTAGTGAAGG
Source organism: Pedetes capensis (assembly GCA_007922755.1). Lineage (NCBI taxonomy): Eukaryota > Metazoa > Chordata > Mammalia > Rodentia > Pedetidae > Pedetes > Pedetes capensis. Next base: position 47,499 of record VMDO01004442.1, on the reverse strand, counting down.
ATTTTACAGGGAAAATATTAAACAACACAGGAAACATCAAAAGAAGATGGAGGGAACACACAGTCATTATATCAAAAAGATTTGGTAGATGACCAACCATTTCAAGAGGTTTTGTATGATCAGGAATCAATGGTACTAAAGGAAGAAGAGAAGGTTGCCTTGAAGGAATTAGCAAAACACAAGGCTCCAGGAACTGATGGGATACCAACAGTGATGTTTCAACAAAAAGATGCAGCATTGGATGTGCTAACTTATTTATGCCAAGAGATTTGGAAAACAGTTAACCTGGCCAACTGACTAGAAGAGATCCATATTTGTGCCTATTCTCAAGAAAGGGGATCCAATCAAATGTGGAAATGATTGAATGATATCACTAATATCACACAGAAGTAAAACTTTGTTAAAGATCATTCAGAAGTGACTACAGCACTGTATAGACAGGGAACTACCAAAAATCAAGCAGGATTCAGAAGAGGACACGGGACCAGGGACATCATTGCTGATGTCAGGTGGATATTAGCTGAAAGCAGAGAACACCAGAAAGATGTCTATCTTTTATGGATGATGCAAAGGCACTTGACTGTGTGCATCATAACAAATTATGGATAACACTGCAAAGAATGGGAATATGAGAGCATTTAATTGTACTCATGGACCAAGCGGCAGTTGTTTGAACAAAGAAAACACTGCCTGGTTTAAAGTCAAGAAAAGTGTGCATCAGGGATGTATCCTTTCACTGTACATCTTCAATCTCTATGCTGAGCAAATAATCTGGGAGGCTGGACTTTATGAAGAAGAACACAGCATCATGATTGATGGAAAACTCATTAATGATCTGCATTATGCAGATGACACAAATCTGCTTGCTGGTAGTAAATAGGATTTGAAACATTTACCAATGAAGATCAAAGATTGCAAACTTCAGTATGGATTGCACCTCAACATCAACAAAACAAGTCCTTACACCTGAGTCAATAAGCAACTTCATGATAAACAGAGAAAAGACTGAGGATGTCCAAAGTTTTGCTTTACTTGATTCTACAATCAACACCCACGGAAGCAACAGTCAAGAAATCAAAGGATGTATTACATTGGACAAAGCAGTCCCAAAGACTTCTTTAAAATGTTGAGAAGTAAAGATGTCACATTGAAGATGGTGGTGCACCTGATTTATGCCATGGTATTTTCAGTTGCATCCCATGGGTTGTGCAACCTGGACACTGAATAAGGGAGACGGGAGAAGAGTTGATGATTTTGAATTATGTTGCTGGAGAAAAATATTGAATATACCATGGACTGCCAAAAGAACCAACAGATCTGTCCTAGAAGTGCAACCAGAGTGCTCATTGGAAGCAAGGATGGCTAGACTGCCTCTTATGTATTTTGGACATGTTGTCGGGAGGGACCTATCCCTGGAGAAGGACATCATGTTTGGGAGAGTGGTGGGTCAATGAGAAAAAGAAAACTCTCAACTAGATGGATTGACACAGTGGCTGCAAGAATGAGTTTAAGTATAAAAAAGATTGTATGCGTGGCACAGAGTCAGAGTGTTTCGTTCTGTTGTACATGGGGTCGCTGTGAGTCAGACCCAACGCGATGGCACTTAACAACAACAGAGATGACTTAAAGTATTCAGGAAGATATGTATAGGCAATATGCAAATACTATGCCATTTATATAAGAGACTTGCACATTTACTGATTTTTGTGTCAGTGGGGAGTGCTATAACCAATCCCCCTTGAATATGAATGGACAGCTGTAGTGTGTCCATATATATATATATGTTGTTGTTATTGTAATTGTTTTCTCAGAGTATCCTCTAAATTTTACCTTTTAGAAATCTCTTTTGCATGTGTTACTTCTATTTATTTATTTATTTATGTAGTAGTTGGGGGTTGAACCCAGGGCCTCACACCTGCATGCTTTGCAAGTACTGTACCACTGAGCTGCACCCCCAGCCCATTTTTTTATTTTTTGAGACAGGGTCTCACTAAATTACACAGACTGCCGCTGGTCTCGAACTTGTGATCCTTTTGCTTCTGCCTCCCAAATTGCTGGGATTACAGGTGTGTGCTACCGCGCCCAGCTGTGTTGCTTACTTTTAAATGTTTGTTAATAAAACCGAGACACCCATTTCATTTTGCTTTTCTCAATCCCAGCATTTGAGAAGCTGAGGCAGGAAGATCATGATTTCAAGACCAGATTTTAGTATGTGAGACCTTGTCTCATAAAAATGAACCAATCAACCAACCAACCAAACAAACAAACAAAATAAACTAGCATTTAGATAATAGTTGGAGTGTGGAAATGGGAGAAGGATGTGGCAATCCACTCTTGAGGCAATCCTGAAACAATCAGCCATTGAAAACCCTATGGGGGTCTTGATGGCACCTAACAGCAACAGGACTGTGGAAATTCATATACTTATTCACATACACCTGAAAGCTCAAATGCAAAGGCTGATAATTTCTACAGAAAAAACTTCATCTTAAATTGGTTATGGAATTCCTTTTCTTTCTGTTTTTTTCTCTTTTTTTCATTTTCTTCTGCTTGTATAATTTGGTAAAATAACATCAGGGGAAAGATCTAGAGATTAAGTAGAGAATATGCCAATACATAATGATTATTATTAGATATAAACCATGACATAGGGACAGATGAGTTTTCCGGTGTTAAAGTGTTTGGACAGATTTTCTGTGGTATTTAATTATGAGCTCTGTTTATTCTTAGACACTAACATAGGCCTATTCCCCTCCACACCAAATAACCTTTTAAGAGACACTTCTATTAATAGTTAAGAGGATTTACAGGCTTATACTGTACTTTCCACAAAGATACACACAACACTGAATAAGAAAATTGTCACTCTTTGGGAAAATAAAATTACATAGTGATAGAAACTAATAGGAATTTCACCCTAGGAAATTTTGTATTTAGAAATAGCACCCCTTAGCTCCTTTATGTTCACGGGTTCCTATATTGGCTTATAATTTTTTTTTTCTGTAGCAATTTTTGTAGAAATCAATCTATCACTTTCCTTTCATTATTATATGGAATATAATATTTATACCAGAGAAAAATTTCCAAGAGTTAATATCAATACCTTGAAATCTATGCCTAGGTTTTCTACTTTTCAAAAATATCTCCTAAATGAAACAAAAAAGCGGCTGTGATGTAGCTCAGTGGTAGACTATGTGCTTGGCATGTGTGTGGACCTGGGTTCAATATTTGCACCAAAAAATAAAGAAGTAAAATAAAAAATAAAAAGCAAAACCTAAGGAGGAAAGCAATGATAAAGGGAAGCTATTTAGGTCGGAGAAAACTAGACATCAGATAATTGTCACCAGCCTCTTCGTTTTTCCTTTGAGTTGGTTCAAAACATTCTTGCTAAATCTTTAATAGGCTACTGTGAACAAAGACATTAAAGCTGACTCGTGGCTTTATATCCTTTCTGGATAAACACTTTCCTTGTTGAGAAAGGATGATTGATATAGTGGAGATCATCTTACCTTGACAGCATGCACAGCCTGGGGTTCCCGTTCACTTTTTGTGGCTTGGTAAATATTGAGGTTATATCTCTCCATCCCAAACAGGGGCAGAAATCGTGTCCATATAGATGGCCTGGAGAAATGATCCTGGAGGCACTCCTCATTTTGGGAAAGGCTGGGCATGTTTTTACAAAAGAATCTCCAAGTGAATCCTCTTGCCTGGTTTTACCAACCCGCGTGCAAAAACCACTCTATTTTTCTTCTTTTGGCTAGTGCTGGCCCATATCTAAGTGTGTTGGGGCACTCTTTGCAAAGTTATGCTAAATAAAGCAAAAGGATGATCTGTTTTGTGGATCAGTAGCTTAGTCACAGAGCTTAGCGTTCTATTCCAGGTGCAGCTCCCCTCTGTGAATGTGTAGGCATGTTGTGACTGCCCTCTGTAGGTAGGAATGTATTCCTCATTCAAGTAGAATCTGAAATCAAAATGGGAAGAAAGGATTTAAGTGATATGCTGGCACCCTGATCTTGGACTTTCAGCCTCCAGAACTGTGATAAAATAAATTTCTGTTGTTCATTAGCCACTCAGTCTATGGTCCTGTGTTATAAGTGCACATGGATTAAGATAATTACCAACAGATGTGTTGAGAACGCCATCCCAGCGTCCTGTGAAGCAGCCCCAACCTGCTCACTGCATGCGCCTGATTTTGTCCTTTGCTTTTGTGCCTGTCTGAAGAGAAGGGTGCTTCCTGGAGCCTCATGAAACCTGTACCTCATGCCCATCTATGGCTGAGGTGGTATGGAGAGGTTGACCTGACATCAGGCTTCATTGCCCAACACATACCCTGGATTTTACTTGCCATAAAGTAAACTATTTCATCTTAAAACTGACATTTGCAAGTGCCTCAAAAGCAGAGAGAAGGAAGGGGGCTCATAGGGCCTCTACGAACCCTTTTCTCTCTGCCTGCAACGCCCTTCACCTGTTACTTGATTGGCCTGCTCTGCTCAGGACAAGTGCAAGCGTGAATCCTTATGCGGAGGCCCCTGACTGCTCCTCTCCACAGGCAGCGGTGTTGGCTTCCTATTCCGGGCTCACAGATCAGCTTTAGAAACACTTCTGTTATTGCATTTTTTAAGTTATCCGACTATCTCTGCAGTTCTCACTTTATTTTGAGCTACTTCAAAGAAGTTCCAAAGGAAATTGGAGTGCCTGGCAAATTCAGGACACTCAGTAAATGAATCTCCAACTGGCTGAGGAAGAGAGGGATTAAACATGCCTGCACGTGCATAGTCGGCCTGCTTATAGAAGGGTTCATCTTTCCTTGCTCTAAACTATGTTTATTCATGCTTTGTTCTCTTGATGTGATTAAGTGGCTTTGTTTGTATTGTGTAATTAGTCTGCTCAGGCTGCCTTACAAAACATGGTGAACTGGGTGGCTTAACCAACAAAAAATTTGTTTTCTCCTTGTTCTGGAGGTTGGAAGTCTGAGCCCAGGGTGCCAGGATGGTCAGGTTCTGCTGCAGATTCTCTGTGTGGCTTGCAGATGGCTGCTGTCCTGCTATGTCCTCACATGGCCTTTCCTTGGTGCATGCTGTGGAGAAAGAGATAAATCATTCTTCTTTATAAAGGCACAAATCCCATCATGAGGACCCAGCCTCATGACCTCATCTAACTATAATTATGTCACAAAGGCCCACTCACATTGGGGGTTAGGGCTTCGGCATATACATATTGGGGAGACACATTCAGGCTGTAACAGATGGCATTACAAGCTCTTGAGAATCAATCCTGATGCTTATAAGAAATCCGGGAGTCAGGCAGCCATCCAGGCAAGACTCGGCCATTCTCTGCTTCCTAACCCTTTGCCTAGTTTTGAGTAGGATCTGTGCTTGTCAGGGTAGTGATTGAATGTTCCCCCCTAAAGATATGTGGTGTGATAAAAAAAATAAGGTGAATGTTTAAATTTAAAAACATTATAGTAAAAGACACCTCGTCATGAATCCCCCTCAAAATACTGCCTCTGACTTTGAACACACTGATCTGGTTGTTCTTGCCACTTTCTGAAGCAGTTCTGGAGGTCCCCTTTTCATCCCTTTTAGATGTGCTGTTGAGGCTGCCTTGATGTCCTGAATCGATTCAAAATGTTTAACTTTCAGGGTCATTTTGACTTTGGGGAAAAGCCCGAATTCACACGGTGCCAAACCCACTGAATAAAGTGGATGAGGACACACCATAATGTTTTTATTTGACAGAAATTACTATACCAGAAGTCATGTGTGTCATGGACCATTCATGATGGACGATGAAATTTGCCCCTCACATCCACTGATTGCACTGAAAAGGTTGAAACTTGTCACACGCTGCTGCAAAGTTTTGATATGCTGCTTCCCACATTGAAGATCCTACTTACTGTTGGATGGCACTTGAACTCAGGGTCTTACACACACTTTGCAAGTGCTCTGTGACTGGGCTGTACCCCCTGCACACTTTTTCTTTCTTTCTTTTCTTTTTTGTTTTTTTTTTCTTTTTTCTTTCTTTCTTTTTTTTTTTTTTTTTTTTTTTTTTTTTTTTTTTTTTTTTTTTTTTTTT